>VWZX01000646.1:21951-48151 GCA_013399015.1 Galbula dea
AATTGTGGGGGGGAGGAGGGGAGCCCTTGGGACACTGGGGGAGTCTGGAAGGATCTTGGAGGGCAGTTGGGAGTCCAAGGAGGTGTCAGGGGGCAGTAGGAGGGTCTGATGGGTTCCATAGAGGCAGTGGAGGAGTCCTAAGGGGCAGTTGGGAGACCAGGGGGTGTTCAGGGAAGCAGTGGGAGCGTCTTGAGGGGCAGTTGTGAATCAAGGGGGGGGGTTCTGGGTCCTCTCCCTCTTGTGGGGGGGTGTGTGTCCCCAGGACTGGCTGTGGGGCTCAGTGTGGAGGTCCTGGCCCAGGCAGTGCGAGCCAGGCTGAGCAGAGAGGGCAAGGCCAGAGGTGAGTATGGGATGTGGGGTGCTCCCCTGCTCCCCTTACACCCTATTTTGAGGGCTTGGGGCTTGTCCCTATTCCAGTTGCCACCTCCAGCCCCATCCTGTCAGAAGCCAATGCCCAGTGGCTGATGGCCACCCTCTGCCAGGTGTGGAGAGCTGTCCTTGAACTGGGACAGATGGCCAGCATCCAAAGTGGGGACACTCTCCCCTCAGGGGCATCCCAGACCTCCCTCGGACCCTCCTGGGGCACCCAGGCCCTCCTAGATCTCCCCCAGAGATGTAGAACAGCCTTGGGTTGACTTTGGGCTGGGACTGGGGGGGACTTGGGGGTCCCAGCAGGGTGTTGGGACTGGGGTGATGGAGGGGTGTGTGGATTTGGGAGCCCAAAGCTCTGGGGCTGGGTTGAGGGTGGAGTGTGGGGGCCGTGGGGTGTGGGGATCCCACAGCTCTGGGGTGGAATTTTGGGGGTGGGGGGTTCCCTTGGCTCCAGGGTGGGGTTTGGGGGTCTGGGGAGTATATGAGGGTTCTAGGGTGCCCCAGATGGGGCTTGGGGGTGTCCTATGGCTCTGGGGTGAGTTGTGGGGGTTCTGAGCCCTGGGTCTAGTGTCAGGGTAGGGTGTGGGGGTCCTGAGGTGCCAGGGGTGGGGTGTGAGGGGTCCGTGGCACTGGGGTCAGGACAGACTGTGGCTGTTCTGGGGCATCAGGGCTGGGGTGTGGGAATCCCATGGCTCAGAGGTGGGATTTGGTGGGGGTCCCTTGGTTCTAGGGTGGGATGTGGGAGTCCCAAGCCTTGGATCTGGTGTCAGGAGGAGGTGTTGGGGGGTCCTAGAGTGCCAGGTGTTGTGGGGCTTGGGGGGAATCCAATGATTGTGGGGTCCTGGGGTGCCAGAGGCCGGGTGTGGGGGACCTGAAGTGGGGTCTTGGGGAGGTTCCATCTCCTCTTTTTCCCTCTGTCCCACAGATTTCCTGAGCCAACAGCTCCAGAGCTCATCCAGCAAAGTGCTGACTTCATGCAGAGCTGGCAGACCACTGTGAGCTGCTTTGGGGGGTTGCAGGGGGTCCCCCAACCTCCCCCCCGGGGGGAGGCTGGAGAAGCAGGATGTTCACTGAGCGCCCTCCCCAAATCCCACAGCAAGTGCTGGAGGAGGAGCTGGGATCCAGCTGTAGGGGGGTGTTCAGAGTGGTTTTGAGGTGCAAAGGGAGCTGGGGGGGGAGATGTCCTAGGGGCAATTTTGAGGTCCCTGGGTGGATGTGGAGATCCCAGAGGGGATTTTATTGGGTCCCAGGGCAATTTGGGGGTGGAAGGGGAGGGATTTGGGGACCATAAGGGAGATTTGGGGATGTCAAAGGGAGTTGTGGGGGGTACTGGGAGGACTTTAGGGTGTTAAGGGAGGATTTTGGGGTCCCTGAGTGCATGCAGGGTCTAGGGGCCATTTTGAGGTTCTCTCTCCTCCCCTTCAACCCCCTTTTCCCCTTTCCTTCCAAGTATTCCAGGATCACCTGGAGCATCTGCAGTGACATAACAATCTCCTCACCTTGCTGGAGGGTGAGCTGCACCCCAAAATATTCTCCTAGGAAGAAAACCCCCAAAATCCTCCTGGGAGGGTCCCTAGATCTTCCAGAGGACCCCAAAATCCTTTCTTCCTTCTCCAGGTCGCTTTGCCAATAAATCCCTGGAGGTTTTGCAGCAGGAGCTGGTGTGGGAATGTGACTGTCACCAGGACACTGAGCGTACCTGGAGCTTCAGGTAGCTTTTGGGAGTGCACAAGGAGGGGTTTTGGGGGTGCAAAAGGAGGTTTTTGGGTGGGTCTTCATGCCTTCCTGACCCCACCCTTAAGGAAACCCCTTCCTGGTGCTGGGGGTGATAGATGAGCTGAGGACATGCCAAGTGCTCTCCATGGGCATCACCCTTGGCCGGTGCCAAGATCTCCTGCACAACGAGGTGAGGCACCCACGCTCTTTTGGAGGGGGAGACCTGTACCCCCTATTTCTGCCCTCCAACCCCTGTCTGTGCTGCCTCCCCCAGATCTGCACCTAGCTCCTTGCACCTCTGGCCTGAGGGAGCTCTTCAAGTTGTGCTTCATGCAGACCAATTCATAGACCAGTTTCTTCTATGACCACACCCGGCATCGGGTGAGCAGTTTTTCTGGGGAGCCCCCGTGGGAGAGACCCACACACACACCCCCAAAAAACCACCCTCTTCACCTCCCTGAGCCCCCATTTCCTCCCCACTCCAGGATGACCCTGTTGGATTTTGAGGCAAGTTGCTCAGTCAATCATGATATGGAGGTATGGGGTGTGATGGGGGTGCTGACGAGGGCAGGGTATATCCCCAAATCTTCTCTCCCACCCCAACCCAGGTCCTTCCAGATCTTGTGCACCCCCAAATCTTAGGTGTCTCCACCCCCTCCAGGTGATCCAGGCAGCAGCTGATGGTGACCAGGAGAAGGTGCTGCAGAAATCCAAGGACCTCAAATTCCTGACAGGATTTGAGGGCAAGGTGAGGGGACCCCCTCTTTTTGGGGGGAGTACTCCCCTCTCTTTTTAGGGGTACCCCCTTTCTTTTTAGGGGTATCATCTCTATTTTGAAAATGCCTTTTCCCTTGGGGGGGGTGCCCTCCTTTTTGGGGGTACCCTCGCTATTTTGGAGGTCCCCCTTCTTTTTGGGGGTGCTCTCCTTTGTGTCTGGGTCCCCTCTCTTTCGGGGTGCCTGTTTTAGGGGTAGCTAGCTCTTTTTGAGGGAGAGCCCCCCCTTTTTGTTTTAAAGAGTTGCCTTCTCTGCATTGAGGATGTTCTCCTTTTGGGGGATGCCACCTTTATGGAGGTATCCCCCCGCTTTTTTGGGGGCATCCTACTTATTTTGGGGTGCCCCTTTCTGCAGATCTCCTCCTCTCTTTGGGGATGCCTCCCCCCTCACCACCAACTGCCCCTCCCCTGGCAGGCATTTGAGGCCACCCATGTCTCTGCCATGATGCTCCTGGGTGCAGCCTTTTGGGGACCCCAACCTGTCAATCTGGGGGTGCAGGATCTGCTCCCCCAAATATTGCAGCACCACCTGAACCACCCTGCCTGCAGCACTGCAAACTGAGGGGAACCTGCCTGGCCTCTGCCCTCTTCAAGGAGTGCTCTGCCTGCTACTGGGACCCCCCAAATTGGGCAGACTCCTCCCAAATCCAGGGCCCCCCCCCTCCCAACCTCATAGACCCACTCCCCCCTCTCTGAGGCTGCTCCCCCTCAATAAAGAATGAATCCAGCCCAAAATCTGTGCTGGGAGTGGGGAGGGTGTTGGGGGAGGGTCCCTGTTTTATGGTGTGCCTGGTTTATTGGGGGGGGGTCTCATTTCTTGGGGGTGTCTTGGTTTTGGGGTGGAAGTTCTGGTTTCTTGTGTAGGGTTTGGAGGGTAGTCCTGGTGTATTGGGGTGACTCATTTCTAGGGGATCCTCCCCAAAACAGGTGATGGGAGTGGAGAAACCTTGTCATGGTGGTGGAGGGTGTTAGGGATGGGAGAGCACTTTTGAGAGGAGGTTGTGGGGGCTTTTGTTTGGGGGGGGGGGGGAAGTCTCAGTTTTGAGGGGTGTCCTGCTTTTTGGGAGGAGTACCTGGTTTTTTGGGTGTTCCCAGTTTTGGAGGAGGCATCTCGGTTTTTGGGTAGGGGTCCTAGTTTTGGGGGTGTTCCTAGTTTATTGGTCTGAGTTTTAGGGGATCCACCCCAAAATGGGTACGGGAGGGTGGGGATCCCCTTCCCCACAGGGGAGGTTTAGGGCCGGGTGCATCCTTCTGGGGGTTCCCCATGGGTTTTTTTGGAGGGGGGGAGGTGGTGGGATGGAGAAGGGGATAGCACTGGGTGGTGTCTACCTGGACCTTAGCAAGGCTTTGGTCACTATCTCCCAGAACAGCCTCCTGGGGAAGCTCAGGAGGTGTAGGTTGGACAAGTAGACACTGAAGTGGGCTGAGGACTGGCTGAAGGACAGAGCTCAGAGGGTTGTGGTCAGTGCTACAGAGTCTAGTGAGAGGCCTGCAGCTTGTGGTGTCCCCCAAGGGTCAATCCTGGGACCAGTATTGTTCAACTTCTTCATCAGTGACCTGGATGAAGGAATGGAGTTGTCTCAGCAGTTTTCACTGATGGTACCAACCTGGGAGGGGTGACTGATGCCCAGAGTGCTCTGGAGCCATCTAGGAGGATCTCCAGGGCCTGGAAAGGGGCAGAGAGGAACCTTCTGAAGTTTAATAAGAGCAAATGTAGGGGTCCTGAACCTTGTGGGGAATAACTGTATGGACCAGGACAGGTTAGGGGTTGACCTGCTGGAAAGCAGCTCTGTGGAGAAGTAGTCCTGATCCAAGCCAGGATGCTGTTGGCCTTCTTGGCCACCTGGGAACACCCTGGCTCATCTTCAGCTGCTGTCAACCAACCCTCCTGGCACGTTTTCCACCAGCAGCTTTCCAGCCACTCTGCTCCAAACCCGGAGTGTTCATGGGGTTGGTGTGACCCAAGGTCAGGACGCAGCACTTGGCCTTTTGAACCTCATCCTTATTGGCCTTGGCCCATCAGTGGTTTTGCTGGGCTTGCCATGAGCCCACCAGGGGCCTTGCTACCTTCTACTCGGCTCCAGAGCTTCCATCTGCCTTTCTCAGATTCTGCCAGGGGCTCTGCTGCCTTTCAGCTGGCCCCAGGGCTTTGCTGGCCTTACCCTTTGTGGCTTTCCCACCCCCTCTTGGCCTCCCACCCCCTTTGGGCCCGGGTGCAGCACTGGGTGGGTTTGGGTTGGGAGATCTATTATCACAGAATCATTAAGGTTGGAAGAGACGTCGAAGCTCATCAAGTCCAACCACCATGTGCCTCAGCCCATGGGTGGCCCATGACTGACCCCTCCTCTGTTGCTGTTCCATGGTACTCTTGGTCAAGGAGTGCTTGGGGATCTGTGGGTGCTCCCAGGATTGATGGGTTTCCATGGGTCAATGGGCTGCCCTGGCACCCCATGCTACTGTGTGTAAGGGGTTCACAGGTCGATGGGTGCCCTCAGGTCCATGGATGTTCCCAGGTCCATGGGTTCCCTAGGGTCCGTGGGTGGCCCTCGGTCAAAGGGTGCTCAGGCGTCCATGGTTGTCCCTAGACCAATGAGTGCTCCCAGGTCCATGAACATCCCTCAAGTCCATGGGTGCTTGGGGTGCACAGGTCCCCCTGAAGTCCATAGTTGCTCTGTGTTCCGTGATGCCCCTGAGTCCATGGGTGCTCGGGGATCTAGGAGTGCCCCAGGGTACTCCTGTCTCAATGGGTGCCTCAAAGTTCATGGGTGCTCCTGGATCCATGGATGTTCCTTTGCCCATGGGCACCCCTGACTCCATGGGTGCTTCTGGGTCCATGGGTGTTTGGGAGTTCATGCATTCCCCTGGGTCCATGGATGGTCTGGGATCCATGGGTGGCAGGTGTGTCCAAACGGTGCTCCCAGGTTCATGGGTGCCCATTGGCACATAAGTTCTCCTGGGTCCAGGGGTGCCCGTGGGTTGGTGGGTGCTCCTGGGTCCAGAGGTGCCCTCAAGTCCTTTGGATGCACCTGGGTACATTAGTGCTTCTGGGCTTAACGGTGCTCCTGGCTCAATGGGTGCTGCTGGGTGCCTCCAAGTCACAGAATCACAGAATCATTAGAGTTGGAAAGGACCCTCAAGATCATCTAATCCATCTGATAGCCCTACACTACTCTTATCCCTAAATCATCCCCTGAAGAAACACATCTATCCTCTTCTTAAAAACCTCCAGGGGTGGTGACTCCGCCACCTCCCTGGACAGCCTATTCCAATATCTCACCACTCTTTCAGTAAAGAAATTCTTCCTAATATCTAATCTAAACCTACCCTGGCACAGCTTAAGCCCATTCCCTCTAGTCCTGTCACTAGTCACAAGGGAGAAGAGGCCAACACCCGCCTCCCTAGAATGACCTTTCAAGTAGCTGAAGAGAACGATAAGGTCTCCCCTCAGCCTCCTCTTCTCCAGGCTAAACAAGCCCAGCTCCCTAAGCCTCTCCTCATAAGGCCTGTTCTCCAGACCCCTGACTAGCTTAGTTGCCCTTCTCTGCACCCTCTCCAGAACCTCAATGTCCTTCCTATACTGCAGTGCCCAAAACCGCACACAGTACTCGAGATGTGGCCTCACCAGTGCCGAGTACAGTGGCAAGATCACTTCCCTGCTCCTGCTGGTCACACTATTCCTGATACAAGCCAGGATGCCATTGGCCTTCTTAGCCACCTGGGCACACTGCTGGCTCATGTTCAGCCGGCTGTCAATCAGCACCCCCAGGTCCTTCTCTGCTGGGGAGCTCTCCAGCCACACCTTCCCGAGCCTGTAGCGCTGCTGGGGGTTGTTACGCCCAAAATGCAGGACTTTACATTTAGCCTTATTAAAACTCATCCCATTGGTCTCTGCCCATCTATCCAGCCTATCTAGGTCCCTCTGCAGAGCCTGCCTACCCTCAAGCAGATCGACACTCCCACCCAGCTTAGTGTCATCTGCAAACTTACTAAGGGTGCACTCTATCCCCTCATCCAAGTCATCAATAAAGATGTTGAACAGGAGAGGCCCCAGCACTGACCCCTGAGGGACACCGCTCGTGACCGGCCGCCAACCGGACTTGACTCCATTGAGCACAACCCTCTGGACTCGGTCATCCAACCAGTTTTTGATCCAGCCAAGGGTGTGCTCATGCAAGCCACGAGCAGCCAGCTTCTCTCGGAGAATGCTGTGGGAAACTGTGTCAAACGCCTTGCTAAAGTCAAGGTAGACAACATCCACAGCCCTTCCTTCACCTAATAAGCGGATTACCCCATCATAGAAGGAGATCAGGCTAGTCATACAGGACCTGCCTTTTGTGAAGCCATGCTGACTGGACCTGATCCCCTGGCCGCTCTGCAAGTGCTGCAGAACTGTACTCAGGATGATCTGCTCCATCAGCTTTCCTGGCACAGAAGTCAGACTAACAGGCCTGTAATTTCCTGGATCATCCTTCCTTCCCTTCTTATATATGGGGGTAACACTGGCTGATTTCCAGTCTGCTGGTACCTCAACAGTCAGCCAGGACTTTTGAAAAATGATGGAAAATGGCTCGGTGAGCACCTCCGCCATCCGAGTCGATGGATGCTCTGAGGTCCCTGGGTGTCCCTTTGTCCATGAGTGTCCTGGGATTCAAGAGCATTCTTGGTTCATGGATACTAGGAAGGCCTATGGATGCCCCTGGGTTCCATGAGTACCTTTGGGTCAATGATTGCTCCTGAGCCTCTTTTTTGTGATGGCAAAGTTGAGAGTCTCTGGGAAAGGATTAAGGAACAAAAAGCAGATGTCGTTTGAGGAGCCTCCTATAGGTCACCCAGACATTTATTCTCTAAATCAGCTATCCTTGTCCTTATGGGGGACTTCAACTTGCCAGATGTCAACAGGGAACGCCACACTGCTGGCACAAAGAGGTCCAGAAGATTCCTAAAACGCCTGGACAACAACTTCTTGGTACAGGCACTCAGGGAACCACCTAGGAAAAGTGCCTTCCTTTATTTGTTGCCTTTTAACAGAGATGGACTCGTGGATGAGGTGGCAGTAGGTGGCCAACATGGCCACAGCCACCAAAGTAGTTGAGTTTAACATCCATGGAGACAGGAGGAAAACTGCCAGTAAAACTTCAGCCTGAATATGAGGAAAGCAGACTTCAGGTGGTTCAGGGAGCTATTGAGTAATGTCCCTGGGGAAAAGCTTTTGAAGGTGCTGGGGTTGATCAGTGCTGGTCACTTAATCTTCACCACATGCTCAAGTCTCGCTCCCTAGAGAACCATCTCCAAAAGTCTCACCCAGTTTTTTAGAACCATCTCTTTTTAACCTGTCTATGGGACTTGTTCATGGCTCCTAGGAAATGATAACGAGGTCAATGCAAGGAAGGATCTGCCAGAACAAGGTAATCTAAGATCGTTGTTGTTTCTTCAGGTGCATGATTTCACCCCTGGAGAATACATGAAGCCTAAGGCAGAGAGAGTATGGCAATGACAAACCTGGAAACAGCACGGAAGAAACTATTCCCTGGAGGCAGAGTGGGCCTGAGAAATGGAGAACCTGAAGAAAACATGTCCGGAGGAGAGGAGAGGGAGAAGAGAAAGAGAACCTGATATTCCGATGACTTTCCTTGATCACAGCTGACAGAAGAGTGTGAGGAGCAGGAGAAGCCAAAGGGAAGCCACCTAGTCTCCCAGGAGGAGGTGTGCTCCTAGGGGGGAAGGGCAGAAGCACAGTGACCATCAACAGGCACAGGGCTGTAGAAGCCTACATTGCTCTTCCCAGAGGAAAAGAAAGCCCTGGTGATGGCCAAAGCTCAGGAGAAGATCCTTCTCCTGATAGATAGAGAAGCCATGGCAGAGGAAGAGCCTTTCTGGTGGAGGTGAGGAAAATACAGATCCTCCACCAGTTGAAGGACCTTTGAGCAGGTGGACCAGCCAGCAAAGCTGCTGAGTTTTCAGAAGTTCTCTCTGAGCTCTGGCGAGAGGCAGCACTGGGAGGAGAGACAGGGTCAGCTGCTGGTGCCCTTTATGCAGCTTTGTTTCTGCTTGGAGATGTTCTGGTGTTTCCTGGATTCCTCCTCCTCTCCGGCACTGCAGAAGTCAGATGTTCTCTTTCACCCTCATCCGGAGTCACAATCTGCTCATCAGTACTGTAGAGCTCTGAGCATTTGTCCAATCTGCATCTCTGGGGTGTTCAAAACCTCTTCCTACTCCTCCTCTTCCCTGCTGAGGGGTCCCAGTCCATGGTTTCCACAAACTGGCTGTGGCGATCATCAGTCTGCGGTGGGGATCTGCTCTGCAATCTCTGCCTCAGTAGGGTTTGCTCCCAAGCAGCCCTGGATGCAGGAGCCAACTGGGAGCTGCTGCTAGAGAGCCCTAGAGCTGCACCATTCCTGGGAGCACAGTGACAACATGGAGCACCAGTTCTCCACCTCCCTGCTGAGTGGTTGTAGTATATGGTGTCCGTAAGCAGCTATGGAGATCGTTGCTCCAGGCCCTCTCCCTGGCACCATTCCTTTGGCAGCAGGGAGAAGAACCTGCCTGCTTGCTGCCAACCTCCCAGTCACTGAGGAACGGTGCCAGTGAGGAACAAGGCCTTTCTCCAACTTTCAGATCAGATTACCTGGAGAAAACAGAGTGCTTCTGTTGAGGGTTGGTCTTGCAGCCTTCTCTCTGGGCTTCGGTCAGATTCTTGGAGCAATTCCTACCAGGAACCAAGGCCACAGATGGGAGATTCAGTTAAGTGTCTTCCCATCAGGTCTGCCACTGTCAGAGCAAGTCCTTGTCTTTATACCCCCTATAGCCTCCATTCCAGAGAACCAGAGAAGCACAGAATGGTTTGGGTTGGGACATTAAAAATCACCCAGTTCCAGTGCCCTGCACTGAGGGCATAGACAAACCCAACAGGGCGCCTAACCCCCTGAGGGCAAAGATGTCACCATCACCACTGAGGCAGTGAGCAGGTACTTGGGAAGTCCCAGACTGGACTCAGGAGTCAGATTCTGGAACTGGATTCAGAAACATGTGAAGACAGAATGGACACAGTCCTCCTCAGACACTGGCCTTTGAAGAAGAGACCTGACCCTTGTGATCCCTCAGCTTTATACTGAGCATGATGTCTATCAATACCTATTTGGTCAGTTTAGGGTGACCTGTCCTGTCAGCTCTTCCCTGAAGGTGCCACCTCTTACTCTCCACACACAAGTGTGACACTCAAGATTTAGCAGTGACCTTGATCTCCACAGGAGCAAGGATAAGCCTGAACCTTTCTGCACACCAATCCTTAGTAGTAACTCTAAACCTTGAGTGTTAATTGCTGCCAGAGGCAGACTCTGCCTGTGAAAACTTCAGGAAAATGCAGTTCTTAGAAGAGGCTGGTAGCAAAGGTAATATCACTGAACAAATTCAAACCAGGACAGAGGGTACTGACAGCAGAGAAGACATCCTATTGAGGCCCAAGAGCTTCTCCTCCAAGGATGTCCTCAGACCAAGGTAGAGACCACACTCAGGTCCCCAAAATATCGAGCAATACACAGTGTCTTCCCAAAAAACATTGTCCATGAGGGGTAGTAGTGGCCCAGATGCCACCTGATCCCTCAACTACTCTGAATGCATGGAGGAGAGGTTCCTACACTGTGTTGATTGCCAAAGCATAGGACATTTGGGGTGGCAGTTCAGCCTTTTCAATGAACAGGCCCATTTTTCTCCCCAAAAAATGGTTTAATGAGACTCTTCTTCCTTCATTTCTTCATTAGGATACAGTCACTGGAAGGGGTTCCAAACAAAGATGATCCAAGTGCTTCTACCATGGTCTTTGCTGACAAAAATGAGCCTTGACCTTGGAATAACCCACGAAACGCCTGCATTATGCTCAAAAGGTGTCTAATTGGAAGCCATGTCTCTTCCAGTGGAAAGAAGACATAAAAGAAAAATACATTTTTTATTCTCCCTAAAACCTGCCTGGACTTTCTGAGTCCTGGGAAAGTTCTTCCCAAGGTGGCTGAAAGCCATGGGTTGGACTGCAGTGAGGTCTCACCTGCAGAACATCTGCCTAGATAGAACCCCATGGATTTGGAGGGGACAGAGGAAGGTCCAGCACCCTTCACCACTGTGTGTCCCCTTCTTCCTCCGTGGTTTTCTCTTGCATAAGCATTTCCTGCCTTGGTCTGGGTGGAGGGGAAGTGGCTCCTAACGGTCACAGCCACCATCAGCAGCAGGGACACCCAAGGATCTACCACCCCGGCTAGGGACTGCAAGAACGGACATGTGAGTCCTCGAGGTCTAGGAGGGAAGGCTTGTGGGGTAGGAATGCTTGGGGTATGACTAGAAGGTCTGCAGGGTTACTGGAAGGTTTGGGGGGGGGGTGTGTGACTGGACGATCTGTGTGGACAACCAGGAGCAATTGGGAGGTTTCATGGGGGCAATGCATGGTGTGGTGGCCCAGTGAGAGGTCTTGTGGGCAGCTGGAAGATCTGGATGGACAACAGGGATGTGTAGTAGGGGCAACTGGGAGGTTTTATGGGGGCAATTGGGTGATGTGGAGGCCCACTGGGAGATCTGGCAGGAGGTCTGGGAGATGCCAAGATGGAGAGAAAGAGTTGAAGGGGATGAAGTAAGAAGAGGAGGAGACCTCAGCGAGAGGGGACGCAGAAGGAGGGGTAGGGAGGGGGATCTGAGGATGGAGTGAGAAGGGAGGTGATTTGGGGAGATGAAGAGATAGTGAGAGGGATGGAGGGAGAGAGATATGGCAGGAGGGAGGGATGAAGGAAAAGAGGAAGGGAAGGAGGGAAGGATGGGTGGAGGGACACTTGCATTTTCTCCAGATGATCCTGTGTCTCCCTCTCCCCACAGCCTATCTCCACCACCACCAAAATGTCCTCATCCCCCACCAATGCCTCATCCCCACCTGAAGCTGCAACCACCCCTGTCCCCGGCGCAGCAGTGGGGCTAACCCTGCTGGCAGTGGCGGTGGCCGTAGGGCTGCCAGGCAATGCCCTCGTCGTCTGGAACTGCGCCATCACCCACCGCCGCAGCGTCCCCATCCTCCTCATCTTCCACTTGGCCTTGGCTGACGTGGCCACCCTTCTCACTGGCCCCATCTACCTCCGGGCCTTGAGCGTTGGCCGATGGGACATGGGCTTGGCCGTCTGCCGCGGGTGTCACTACCTCTGCACTGCCGCCATGTACGTCAGCATCTTCCTTATCGCTCTGCTGGGTCTCCACCGGTGTTTGGCAGTCTCCAGGCCCGCCACGGCAGTGGTGACAGCCAGTGGTCATGCCGGACGGTTGAGTCATGGGGCAGCGATGGTGATTTGGTTGGTGGCTTTGGTCTTGGCCATCCCATCCATCACCTTCCGGCGGGTGGAGGATGGGCACTGCAGGCGGGTGCACAGCACAAAGGCGTGGTGGGTGTTCCACAACCTTCTGGAGACGCTCTTGGGTTGGGCTTTACCCTTGACTGCCGTAGCCATTGGCTATGGGTTACTGATCCATCGCTTGCGCCAGACCCGGCTGGCTCGGCGCGGTCGTACCTTCCGGCTGGTGGCCGCTGTGGTTGTGGCCTTTGCCATCGCGTGGGGACCTTATCACCTGGCCAGCTTGTTGGAGGTGGCGGTGATTCTACGAGGTGGTGGTGGGAACTTGGAGGTGGCTGCCAAAGCCATGCGGCCACCAGCTACTGCCTTGGCCTTCCTCAGCAGCGCCATGAACCCCCTCCTCTATGCCTGTGCTGGGCGGGGGCTGCGCCGTGCCACTGGGAGATCTCTCCTGCCCCGGATCCTTGAGACCTCGGCCATTGCTGGCAGCTCACGAAGCACCACAGCCAAGGGGAACCTTCAAGGGAGGAGGACCTGCAGGGGGAAGGAGGTGGGAAAGGGAGAGGAGGAGGAGGAGGGGGCGGGGATGACAGTGGGCGAGGAAGAGGAGATGGAGGACAGGGGGTCAGGGAGGGTGTG
This sequence comes from Galbula dea, assembly GCA_013399015.1. Taxonomy (NCBI): domain Eukaryota; kingdom Metazoa; phylum Chordata; class Aves; order Piciformes; family Galbulidae; genus Galbula; species Galbula dea. Next base: position 34,770 of record VWZX01000646.1, read on the forward strand.
ACATCAGGGATGGGTCAAACACACATCCTTCCCTCCCTCTGTTTCTTCAACCATCCTCAACTCTCCATCCATCTGTACCCTTCTCCATCCCTCTATCCATTCAACCACCCTTCTCTTCCATCTATCCTTCCATCCATCCATCCATCTCCCCATCCTCCCTCTACCCCTTCCTCCATCCAACCAGGTCTCCATCCCTCTCTCCACGTCTTCATCTCTTCAACCACCCCTCCTCCACTCCCTCCCCTCATGTCCTTAGCGTGGCCCTGCCCACCCTGTCACCCATCCCAGGACAGAGGAGAAACATGACAGCTTGGGACCTCTTAGGTGTTCTCTGGGGATGATGCTGTCACTTGTGCCTCTCTGTCTCTCTGTCCAGAGAGGGACCTGAGTGTTTGGGGTGGGAGGGTTGGCCGGTCTCAGGGGGCTGGTCAGGAACTGGGGACATTGTGGGGTGTCTCAGATGGGGTTGAGGATATCAGGAGTGTCACCAGGGGTGTGACTGGAGAGGGGCAGTGATCTCCCAGAAAGTCACTGCCACAGCCAGGATGTCTCCGTGGCAGGTGGGAGGGTGTCTCTAGGGGGTCCCCACAGGGGCCTAGCAAGTGTCACCAGGGGTGGCCCAGGGGTTGCCAGGGGTGGTCATCATTGTGTCACTAGTGAGTCACAGTGGGGTCCCAGCAGTGTCTCTGGAGTGGGATGGTGGGATCAAAGGGGTGTCACTTGTGGGTCACCAGGATCTCCTAAGGATGTCACCATGGAGTCCCAGGGGTATCAAGGGGTGGGGTGGTGATTGGATCCCACACGGAGTGAGAATGGGCTGGCCACACCCACATGACATCACACATCACATGTTGTAAGGGGAGGGGAGGTATTGCAAGATGACCTTATAAGTGAGGTGATGACAGAGCCCAGCCCCTGCGCCTGCTGAGTGTTTGTGGGGAGATGAGTAGTTGAGATGATGGGGGACCCTCCTCAGGAGACAGGAGAAACAGGGGCACATGGGAGTGACATCCTCCAACTAGTCAAGAGGACCTTGGACACCTGCTGCCACAGGCCCTTCATCCATGGTCTGGCTGGTGGAACACTGTGTCCCCTCCCCCCATCACCGGTGTAATGATAACACCAAACTGGGAGGAGAAGCTGAGACCCCAGAGAGACCCAACACCTAGAGGGATCTCACCAGGTGGAGGAACAGGCCATGAGGAACCTCATGAGGTTCAATAAGGGGAAATACCCCAAGTCCAATGGTCACTTGTAGGGGGTGGAGGGGACCAAGTGTCACCCGAGGAGCCTGTAGGGCACCAACACTCCACATTCGACCCCCCCACAAGTCAACTCCAGACCCCACTGGGCCCCATTAACTTCACACAGACCCCATAGGGCTCCATAATCTCTTGCAGACCCCACAGAGGTAATAACCTCTCACAGACACTCCCATTTCCCCCTGGTGTCCTCCTGCCCCATAGCTCCCTCACCCCACAGGGCCATTTCCTTGCAGTCATGTGTCCCAGCCTGGGGGTTGATGGCCGTGGGGGTACCCAGGCATCTGGGTTAATGATTGACCCCAGCCCACTCATCCTCTGGCACCAGCCCTGGCTGCCCCACACCAGTGGTGCCGTGGTGCCATGGGGCCATGCTGGGCACTGGGTCTCCTTCTCCTATTCCTCCTCCTATTGATGCCAGAGGGGAGCCCCCAGGACCCCGAGTAGGAACTATGGGGCAGCTATGGGGCTCAGGAGTGGGCTATGGGGCTAGGTCTGATTACGGAGCATCTATTCTTCTTGGGGGGGGGGGAGCTGTGGTGCTGGGGGAGGCTATGGGGCTGACTGAGAGGATGGAGAACCTATGGAGCTGCAGGGACTCTGGGGGGGCTCTGGGGCTTTTCTGGGGCTGGGGGGGGTTTAGGAGCCTATGGGGTTTGTGAGGGGCTATAGGATGAGGGCAGGGGCTACAGGGGATCTATGGAGTTGGGGAAGCTATGAGAAAGCTATGGGGCAGCCATGGGGCATCAAGGCATTTGTGAGGTGTTGTGGGGTGTGTGGGATGCCTCTGGGACACCCCTGAAGTGGAAGTGTCTGTGTCAGCTGTGGGTCACGTTGTGCATCCCCCAGGCTGGTGCTGGTGGCTCCTCGGCTGGTGGCCCTGGGGACCCCTATGAGGCTGCTGGTGGCGTCCGTGGGGCCAGTGACGGGAACGATAACAGCCTGGCCCGGGGAGGGTGACCGTGGGGCAGGACCCTGCGCTCCTCTAGTCCAGTTCGACCTCGGGACTCACAACGACTTCACCCAGATCCTGAACGTCGAGGTGTGGGGACCTCGGGGGAGGAGGGGAGGGGACAGAGCGGTCAGGGGAGTCCTGGGGGACATGAGGACATCCCCATGGGGCAGGGGGCTTCCCTGGACATGTCCTTGTGGGGCACACATGGAGACGGGAGATGTCCCCACGGCATAGACTTTCCAGGTCCTCTCATGATCTCCTGACCCCTAGGTGACCCCAGAGCAGGCCAGGCGCTGTGGGGCACTGGAGGCTGCCATGGGGCAGATGCTGCTGCTCGAGGCCCAGAGCCCCCACCTGCCCCCACGGCGAGTGCGTGTGGGGCTGGGGGGGCCACGAGGGGTGCTTCTGATCCAGACGGACAAACCCCTCTATGCCCCACGGCAGACTGGTGAGACCACCCCAAATAACCCCAAATCATCCCCAAATACTACAAATCCACCTTCAACTTCCCCAAAGAACACCAACTCCCACCAATCCTCACCAAATTACCCTAAATCATCTTGAATCCCATAAATTCACTCCAAAAAATCACCCAAAATGCCTCTAATCCTCCCTCCCATAACACCTCTAAAACCCCCTATTGAAGAAATCCAATCCAAATAACCTCAAAATCCTCCTAGAAATCACACTAACCCCTCCAAAATCCCTCAAATCACTCCAAACCTCCCCAAATCCCAGAAATCCACACCAAAACTCCCCAGATTCCCCCAAATCCACCCCAAAATCTCTAAAACCCATGAATCACCCCTAAAATCACCTCAAAATAACACCAATCCCCCTAAATTCCCCACATCACCCCAAACATCCCAAATCCATTGAACCCACTGCAACCTTCCCAAACTGTTCAAATCTTCCCAAATCACTACAAATCACCCAATCTACCCCAAACCTTCCCAAATCCCCTACTCAGCCCCAAATCACACCAAATCTGCCCCAAACCTTCCCAAATAGCCCAAACTTCCCTAAATCTCCCCAAATTGGCACAAATCCCCCCAAATCTCCCCAAAACCTCCATATCACCCAAATTCCCCCAAACTTCCCCAAATCACCCAAAGCCTCTCTGAATGCCTTCTACATCCCCTAAATTCTCCAAAATCCCCCAAATCTCCCCAAATAACCTCATACTCCCCTACATCCCTCTTTACCCCCACAGCCACCTTATACTTCACTGAGCATCTGTATGCCCCCTCCTGCACCCCATATAGATCCCTGCACCTCATATATATCTGTACCTGCATCCTATAGGTGCTCCCTCATCCCAGACACTCTTCTGCACCCCCTAAGGTGTCCCCATCCCCTATACACCTCTCTGTACTCCAAGCTGCTATACAAAATCGCATGCACCCCTGTACATTCCCTTGCACCCCATAGCTCTCCCTTTGGCCCTAGATGTAACTCTGCCTCCCATCCTATATATACTTCTGCACCCCTTCGCAGCTCATCCTGCCACTCTTTACTGCCCAGCACCCACAGAGCTGCCTCCACCCCCATGAGTGTCCCTGCACACCATCTATCTCCCTCTGCCCCTATGCGTGCCCCTATGTGTTACTCCACAACCCATAGCACTCCCTGCTCTCCTACAGACCCCTCTGTACCCCATATAGCTATCTGTATCCCTATATAGTACTTGGAGCACCCCCCGACCTCCCAGCACCCCCATATGTGCCCCTGCACTGCATATAGTTCCGTCTACCCCTATATATTACCCTGTACCTCACACATCTCCCTGCACTCTATATGGCTCTCTGTACCCCTATATACATCCCTGCCCCCCACACCACCCCTTGTACCCCCATATGTGCTCCTGACCCCCATATGGATCCCATACCTCCCCAGTGCGTTTCCGTGTCTTCTCTCTGGATCCCAACCTGAGGCCAAACCCTGAACCAATCCTGGTCACCATCACGGTGAGGGACTATGGGGCTGGGAATCCCCTGTGGGGCTGGGTTGGTCCTATGGAGTCTGGCTTATGGGCCTGGGCCAACGGGGATGCCCTATGGGGCTATGGGGCGGACCTATGGGGCAGACCTATGAGGCTGAGGTGACTTATAGGGTGACCCTATGCGGTTGGCCCTATGGGGCAGAGGCTGTGGGTCGAGACCCCAAGTCTTCCTTTACCCCTGGCTCCCCAGAACCCCCTGGGGGCGCGGGTGCGGGAGGGGCAGCGAGTGCCCCTGGGGAAGGTGCTGAGCGACCAGATGGTGCTGCCTGACATTGCCCTGTGAGTGAGGNTGCGTCTGGGGAATTACAGGACTGAGGGGTATTGTGAGCTGGTATGGAGCTGTGGGGCTGGGGAATTATGGGGCTGGGCAGTTATGGGGCTGTAGGATCATGTACAGTGGTATGGGAGGTATGGGGCTGGGGGATTACAGGGCTGAGGGGTACTGTGAGCTGGTGTGGAGCTGTAGGGCTGGGGTGGTATGGGGCTGTAGGATAGTGTGGGGTTATAGGAGCTATGGGGGCTATGGGGCTGGGGGGACCTATGGGGTGGTGAGGGCAATAGGGAAGCTCTCGATGTTGCACAGCAGACTGTGGGTGTCCTGCAAGACTGGGGCACGGGGGGCAGGAAGTTCTACAGGGGCCATGGAGCCCATAGGGGCCATGGGGCACACAGGATCTAGAGGTGCTGCTGCTGCCCCAGGCCAGGGACATGGCAGGTCCAGGCCCAGCTGGTCACCAGCCCTGAAACCACCGGTACAGCCACATTCACCGTGCGGCCCTATGGTGAGGGCAAGGGGCCAAGGGTGGGACCCCAGCGGGGAGGGGACACCCCTGGGTGCCCCTGTTATGGGATATCCCTAAGTGCCCCCCACCTGCTCTGCTGTGGAGGACCCACCCCTTCTGATGCCCTGCCCTGCCCCACCCNTCGCCAGTTTCTGCTGCTAGACTTCGGCCCTGTTCCTCCTCTGCGCCTGCGCCTGCATGTCCGGTACTGGCCCCTGCACCCTGACACCCCTCCAATATGTCCCCGACCTCAGGGAACCCCCCTGGGCCCAACACCACTTCTATGGATAAACACCCCAACATTGTCCTCTGGAACTTCTTCATATCCCCTCTGGGATCTCAAATCCCCTTGGGATGACCAGATCCTCTCTGGAACCCCAAAATACCCACTTAGGACACCCCAACACTCCCTGGGACTCAGCCTCATATTCATCTGAGACTCCCCAGAATCCCTGCCCAGGAAACCAAACACCCCCTTACGACTCCCCCAAATTCCCCTGGGATCCCCCAAAACCTCTCCAGAACCTCAACACCTCCTAGGTTCCCCAAATCCCCTGGAACCCTCAAATGGCCATGGGATGCCCAAACGCCCTCAGACATCAGGGTGATATTTGGGGCAAATCCCCCTGACCCCTCTGACCTTTGGGGACACCCTCAAAACCCCTGTTGATCTTTTGGGTTGGGATCCCCCCAAAACTCCACTAACTTTGGGATCCCCTTGCCCTCTATTGACCTTTAAGAATCCCTCACTGACTTTGGGCCCTCACCTCGATTTTGGGGGGCTCTCTGACCTTCGTGAGATCCCCAATCTCAGGCCCCCTTCCTCCAATGTCAGGGCTTGCCCAGCATTAGGGGGACTTGCACTGACTGTGGGGTCCCCTCAGGTACATGGACGGGATGGTGGTGGGCGGAAGAGCACAGCTGCAGGTGGGGCTGCAAGGGGGACCCTTCCTGCGGGAGCTGGAGCAGCACAGCCAGGTAAGCCCACCCCCAACCCTGCCCTTAGGGCACCCCAAAACTCAAAACATCCCAAAAGCCCCCTTAGGGCACCCCTAAAACCATCTAGGGGACCCCAAAACCTTCCCTGAGAACTCCAATCCTCCCTTTAGGGCAACCCCAAAACTCAACACACCCCACAACCCCCTTGGAGACCTTAAACTCTCCCTAGGGACATGCAAGACTGGGAACCCCCAGATCCTCCTAAACACCACCGAGGACCCCCGAATATCTCCTAGGATACCCCAAAATCCCAAGGAAACCACAAATCTCTGGGGACACCAACCCCCCCCCAGGACCCCAGACACGCTTTGGGAACCCTAAAATCCTCCCCAAACCTTTACTGGGAACCCCAAGTACCTCTGAGGACTCCAAAACCCTCCCTGAGGATCCAGAAACCCCACAGTCCAGATCCAAGCACCCTAAAACCCTCGAGGGACCCAACATGCCCCCACAGGCACTCCAAATCCCTGCTTGGGAGACTCCATTCTTGTGGGGACCTCAAATTCCCCCTTTATCACACCTTGGGAACCCTGAAACTGCCCAGGGACTCCCAAAACCACTTCTGGAGTCCTCAACACCCCCCTCTAGACTCCTGGGCACCCCCAAATTCTATGGGGATCTGAAAACCCTCTGATGACACTGACTGCATCTCCCCTCCAAGCCCCCCTCCCTCCCAATTCCCTCAGTTGTCCCATTCCTGGGCTCACCCCAGCCCTGCCCCCGCAGGTGACCTCAGGGGAGGCAGAGTTCAATGTCACCCTGGGAGCGGTGGTCAGTGCCCTAGGTGTGGCCCCGCGGGAGCTGCAGGGGGAGAAGCTGCGCCTGGCTGTCAGCGTCAGTGACCAGCAGGGTAGGGACAGGGCCTGGGAGTTATGGGGGGGTGCCTGGCATGGGGCCTAGGAGTTATAGGGCCTGGGAGTTATGGGAGGCTTAGAGTGGGGCCTGGGGCAGGGTCGGGACAGGCAGCAATAGACCTGCGCCTGGGCCTGAGCCCTGTGGGGCCAGGCATGTGTCGGGACGGCGCACGGTGGAGGTGGGTGGCAACAGGAGTGCAGGGGCAGGACGGGGAGGGGCAAGGGTGGGCCAAGTTGGCATCAGGGTGGGGTTGGGGGCTGGGTGTGAAGGGCAGGACTAGCGGGGAGGGAGGGGGCAGTGAGGCGTGGCAGGGTGGAGTCAGGGAACAGGCAAGGCTGGCAGACTGTGGGCCGGGACATGGGGGTGGCAGCTGGAGAAAAGAAGGGGGTGGGTGGCAGGGAGGGAGGGACTGGAAGGGGCAGAGTCATGCATTATAGCATCACCTCCCGGGGAGGAGGGGGGGAAAAGGGAAGGGTCACGAACGGCCTCAGTCCCTCACCGCCCTTTCTGAAGACAGTGGGCTTGTCCAGGCGGGGAGGTGGTGAAACAGGAGGTGGTGATGAGACTGGTGACCTCGCCCTGGAGCCTGGACCTGGGCCCCACTTCTCACTTCTTTGTTCCGGGTGCACCTTACATCCTCCTGGTGAGAGGGGCAGGGTGAGACGGGGGGCAGGGTCACAGAGGGTGGGGCTCTGACCGGGTCGGGCTCGTGTTCATGTTCTTGATGCAAAGGTGGGGAACTGGGGCCTCCTGCGAAGGACCAGGGGGATGAGGTCTGGTCCCCGCCCCTGGGGTGGGTTGGGGCAGGGTGGGCATGGCAGGCATGGCTCCATATGCCGGTGCAAGGCCTCGTGTGAGGCCGTGGCTCCTCATGCAAGCCCTCCTGAGAATGTTTTCACCCTGCCCCACACAGGGCCGAGTGCTGGAAGCTGGTGGGTCGCCAGCGGCAGGGGTGGAGGTGCGGGTGGGTGTGGGGGTGACAGGGTCCACCTCTCCCCCACCCCTGCACGTCCGGACGGATCCCCGTGGGTACCTGGCGGTTCCAGTCAACGTCCCCCGTGAGGCCACTGGGCTGAGCCTAAGCGTATGTGGGGACAGGGGACATGGAAGTACACCAGGGACATAGGGACATGGGCACTATGGGAGGCCATGAGAGACTTGGGGACAGGAAAGGACAAGGGGTATGGGGGGACATGGAGACATGAGGGACATTGAGGGACATGGGCAGTATGGGAGGATATGAGGGACTTGGGGACAAGAAAGGACAAGGGGCATGGGAGGACATGAGGGGTCATAGGGGATGGGGGGGGACCACAGAGGACATGAGCTCATATTGGGTGCTGTATGGTTCCCATGTCCCCATGGCACAGGTGGAGGCAGGGTCCCCAGGATCCCCCCCAGCCCAGGCGAAGGTGATGGTGATGCCGGTGGCTGCAGTCTCAGGGCGGTTCCTGGTGCTAAGAGGGCCTGGGGGCCCCCTGCGCCCTGGCGAGCTGCTTCGACTTCAGCTGCATGACATGGGGCCTCCTCCGGCCCCCCACAGCTACCACCTGCTGGTGAGACCCCTGAACCCCAGGATGCCCCACAAACCCCACGGGACACCCCAGGATCACCCCTGGTACCAGCCCTGCACAGGGGTGGGACTCTTCTGGGCTGCCCCTGAGCACCACCCAGAACCCCCTTAGAGCTTCCAAGAGCCCCTGGGACACCCCTGGCACCCCCATTTAACCCTTGTGGGACAGTCCCCTAAGCAGCCCTAAAACCCTCCGAGACCACCTCTCAAACACCCCTGGGAAGCTCCCGAGACCCCCTCAGGCCCCTCCACACATCCCCTGCAGGCTTTTCATGTTGTGTGGGACCTGTCAGGGGTGACACATGCCATGTGCTTGTCGGGTGCATGGTGCTGGCACGAGGGGTGTTGTGTGTTGCATGTCACGTGTCCTGTGGGTGTGCTACATGTGTTGTGAGTCACATGGCCTGAGCACATCACATTAACTCATTGAAAGAAGCCGTGCAGAGAAGGACTTGAGGGTCCTAATAAGATGAAAAGCTGGACATGAGCCAGCAATGTTTATTCGCAGCCCAGAAAGCCAACCGCATCCTGGCTGCATCAGGAGAGGTGTGACCAGCAGGTCTAGGGAGGTGATCCTGCCACTCTACTCTGCCCTCGTGAGGCCCCACCTGGAGTACTGCGTCCAGTTCTGGGCTCCTCAGCATAAAAAAGATGTGGACCTGTTAGAGCGAGTCCAGAGGAGGGCCACAAAGATGATTAAAGGACTGGAGCACCTCCCCTACGAGGATAGGCTGAGAGAGTGGGGGTTGTTCAGCCTGGAAAAGAGAAGACTTTGAGGGGATCTCAGAGCTGCTTTCCAGTACTTAAAGGGGGGACTATAGGATAGAAAGGGAGAGACTTTTTAGGTGGTCAAATTGTGATAAGACAAGGGGGAATGGTTACAAGCTAAAGGAGGGGAAATTTAATTAGAGATTGTGAGAAATTTCTTTACCCAAAGGGTGGTGAGGCACTGGAACAGGTTGCCCAGAGAGGTTGTGGTTGCCCCATCCCTGGCAGTGTTCAAGGCCAGGCTGGATGTGGCCCTGGGTGACCTGGTCTAGTGATTGGCATCCCTGCCCATGGCGGGGGAGTTGGAACTAGGTGATCTTTAAGGTCCCTTCCAACCTGAGCCATTCTATGATTCTATGTTGAATGTCCTAGAGGAGTGCTGCATGTGCATCATGTGTTGCATGTTATGCTGCATGTCACATGTGCATCTTGTGTGTGCCACATGATGTCAGGCATGCATGCTGCATGTTTCTTGTGCAGCTCCTGCCCCGTGGGGGTACTGTGTATGTCACGTGTTGCATGTCACATCACACGTGCATGCTACACGTGTGTGTGTGTCACCCTCTGCTTGTGCAGGTGCCACATGTTTCATATGATGTGTTGCATGTACCCTGTCCATACGCCATGTGCATGATGCGTCTTTGCGTCCATGTCATGTTGCATATGCACATGCTGGAGGTCACATTGCATGTTGCATGTCATGTGTTGTATGTTGGGGGTGCATGTGTGGCCAGTGTGTGCATTGCATGTCTGGGTTTGGGGTTGTTTTGCATGTTGCACATCATGTTGTATGTCAGGTGAGCATGATGTGTCCTGTGTGCACAATGCATGTTGTGTGTGTGCCAGGTCTTGCAGGTTGCGTGTGCATGTCCTGAGCAAATCGTGTCCTACATGCGCATTGCATGTGCATGTCTTGCACATGTGCATTTGGTGTTGCAAGTCACACAGGAACTTGAGGTAAATTTGGGTATTTTGAAGTTCATTTAAGGATTTGAGGCAAATTTAAGGCATTTGGGTTAAATTTAAAGGTTGTGGGGTAATTCGGGGGAAATTAAGGGATTGTGAGGTAAATTTGGGGGATTTTGAGGTAAGTTTAAGGGATTTGAGGTAAACTTAAGGGACTTGGGGAATTTTAGGCAAATTTGGAGTAAATGTGGGGGATTTTGAGGTAAATTTAGGGCAATTTGAGGTAAAGTTTAAAGATTTGGGGTACATTTGGGGAATTTGGAGAAAACAGGGATTTTGATGTGAATTCAAGGGATTTGAGGTAAGTTTTAAGGGATTTAGGGTGAATTTAGGGGATTTGAGGTAAGTTTGGGAAAATTTGAGGCATTTTGAGGTAAATTTAAGGGATTTCATAGATTCATTCATAGAATGGCCCAGGTTAGAAGGGAGGGATCTCAAAGGTCATCTCGCTCTATCTCCTCTGCCATGGGCAGGGATGCCACCCACTACGCCAGGTTGCCCAGGTTCACATCCAGCCTGGCCTTGAACACCGCCACAGATGGGGCAGCCACAGCCTCTCTGGGCAACCTCTTCTAGTGCCTAACCACCCTCTGGGGAATGAATTTTTTCCTAAGATCTAATCTAAATCTTCCCTCCTTCAGTTTGAAGCCATTCCCCCTTTTTCTCTTGCTTTCTACCTGAGTAAAGAGTCTCTCTCCCCTCCTTTGATAGGACCCCTTTAGGTATTGGAAGACCACAAGAAGGTCTCCCTGGAGCCTTCTCTTCTCCAGGCTGAACAATCCCAACTCCCTCAGCCTGTCCTCATAGCGGAGGTGCTCCAGCCCTCTGATCATCTGCACAACCCCAGAATTAGATGCAGTACTCCAGGTGGGGCCTCACCAGGGCAGACTAGAGGGGCAGAATCACCACCCTTGACCTGCTGGTCATTCCTCTCCTGATGCAGCCCAGGATATGGTTGGCTTTCAGGGCTGCAAGTGCACATTGCTGGCTCATCTCCAGCTTTTCATCCAACATCACCCCCACACATGCCATGTCAGCATGCCACATCCTACGTGCACAGTGTGTGTTGTATGTGCCTCTCAGGTGTCACATGTCATGTGGACATGTCATGCCCTTCGTGCATATTGTGCATGTGTCGCATGTCCCCTGTGCATGTTGTATTTTGCATGTGTACATCAGGTGTTGTGTGTCAAGTGTGCATGTTGCCTGTTGTCTGTCCTGTTGCTTGTTGGCTGTACCCGTTCCATGTTGTGTGTCACCTGAAAGTGTCACCTATCTGCAGATGATACATTGCACCTTTAAGTCCTGTTGCATGTCCCACGTGGATATTGTCCCATGACCGATGTCTCATGTCCCATATCCCATATCCTGTGTCCCAGGCAGTGGCACGGGGGCAGCTGGTGACTGCCCAGGGAGTTCGCCGAGGGACGGTGACAGAGGTGATGCTACCAGTCACCCCAGCCATGACCCCACACCTTCGCCTAGTCGCCTTCTTCCAGGCTGGGGGACAGCTGGTGGCAGCCAGCTGGGGGGTGCCCGTGGTGGACGCTTGCCACGGCCTGGTGAGGAGGGTGCTGGAAGGAGACTGGGGGTGCTGGGGGGTCTTGGGGCACTGGGGGAACTGGAGGGGTACATGTGGTGGGCTCCTGCTGTGGTGAGGTGCAGACCCCTAGGTGGGAACCGGGGGGTACTGGGAGTGCTGCAAACGTTAGGAGGTGCTGGTGGGACTGAGAGGGCTTGGGAAGGACTGGGGAGGGACCAGGGGCACTGTGGGGGACTGGGGATGCTGGGACGGACTGGGGAACTGGGGGTTCTGGGAGGGACCTGGGGAGTCACTGGGAGTACTGGGCACACTGGGAGCGCTGGAGGCACTAGAGGGACTGTGGTGTTCGTGTAGTGGGCTTCTAACCTGGCCAGGTGCCGGGCAGCGGTCATTGAGGGGACTGGGAGCTCTGTTGACACTGGAAAGCACTGGGGAGGACTGGGGGCACTGGGAGCACTGGGCACACTGGGGGCAGTTGTCTCCTCGCTCACCCTGGGGGGCAGGTACGGGTGGGGGTGGGCCCTCGGGGGCCTCTGCACCCCCAGACCCCTGTGACAGTGACGGTGACAGTGATGGAGCCTGGGGAATCTCCAAGCACCCTGGCTCTGGGTGCCACCGATGCTGCCCTGCTAGAGCTTGAGCCGCGGCACCGCCTGCACCCTGCCAAGGTCACCCCAAAATGGGGACACCCCGACCCAGGGAACACCTCAAACTACTACACCCCTAAACCTTGCAAACCCTGAAACATGGGAAACACCCCCCCCCAACCATCCCAACATTCGACCCTGAAGCCAGGATACCTTAACCCTGCATCCCCAAATCCCCAAAAACTGAGACCTCCAAACGCCAAAGACACCCAACCCCGGGGAACCCCTAGACTCCGGGGACCCCAAAACCCTGGAGTGCCCCCAGCCCAGCACCCGCAAAACCCAGCACACACCTCCCAAGCTTGAAACCCCCCAGTACCCCTTCAAATTCAGGGAGCCTTTAGCCCTGCACCCCAAAACCCTACACCCTCAAATGCCACACTCCCAAACCCTGGGAACCCCAAAACCCTGGGGACCTCAAACCTGCAACACCCCCAACCCCAGCACCCCTAAACACAGGAATCCCTAAATCCAAGGATCCTCCAATCATTCTAGACCCCCTTGAGCCCCTAAATCGCAGGACCCCAAAGGGCTTCCCCCCACACACCTGGAACCTCCGCCTGGGGACCTCATAACCCAGGAGCCCCCCAACACTGGGAACCCTGGGGATTCCCTGGGGGAGACCCCTAACATCACCTACCCACCCACCACCCCTGGAGTGCCATGGAATGACCTGACACCGCCCTCCCCGCAGGTCGAGGCAGTTTTAGGGAGCAGCGACTTGGGTTGTGGCCCCGGGGGGGGCCCTGACGCCGAGGGGGTATTCAGGGCAGCAGGGCTCGTGCTGGGGGGTCCAGACCCCCCACTGGGGCCACGATTGTGGGGACAGGGGACATTGGGGGAACCTAGAGAGTAATTGGGGGACATGGGAGGGCATGGGGAGAATTTGGGGGACATGGGGGAATATGAGGACATTGGGGGAACATGGGAGGAAATTTGGGGCACAAGGGGGCATTGGGGGAACATGGGGAGGAATTGGAGGATATGGGGGAATTGGGAGGATATGGGGACATCGGGGAACATGGGAGGG
>VWZX01000646.1:48174-58460 GCA_013399015.1 Galbula dea
GGCATGGGGAGCACAGGGACATCCTGAGGATGTTGCTATCTCTGTCCCCAGCCCCGGGGTGTCCCCCTCCCCCCCCTCGCTCCCGGCGCTCCCTGAGGCTACTGGAGCTGCTGGAGAAGGGTGAGTGTCACCTGTCCCCTGGCACCTTCTCAACAGATCTCCCACCTCCAGCTCCTGGCTTCTCCCCACAGTTGGGGTCCTTGTCCCCAGGTCCCCCCCACACACCCCTCGATGCCCTGGGCCAGTGTCACCTGTTTCCCTGCATGTCCCCACAGTGTCATCCCTGCGTCCCCATCTGCATCTCTGAACTGGATTTGTTGTGTCACCCACGGCCCTGGGTGTCCCCAGAGTGTCACCCATCCCCCATGTGTCTCCATGGTGTCATCCACATGTCCCCATGTTTCACCCCTGTTCCCATGTGTCCCCACAGTGTCACCCACATGTCCCCATGGTGTCACACCCACATCCTGGTCGTGTCACTCAAGTCCCCCTAGTGTCACTCCACGTGTCCCCATGGTGTCATCCACATGTCCCCATGTTTCACCCCTGTTCCCATGTGTCCCCACAGTGTCACCCACATGTCCCCATGGTGTCACACCCACATCCTGGTCGTGTCACTCAGTCTCCACGTGTCACTCCACGTGTCCCCATGGTGTTAGCCATATCCCTGTATGTCCCCACAGTGTCACCCGTGTCCTCGTGTGTCCCTACAGAGTCACCCACACATCCCCTTGGTGACACTCCTGTCCCCATAGTGTCACCCATGCATCCTCACCCTGCTGTGTCACCCACATTCCCCAGGCCACAGTGGGGGTGACGCAGTGAGTCGCCACTGCTGCCAGGATGGGGCGACAGTGCTGTCTCTGCGGGTGTCGTGTCGCAGGCGCGCGCAGCGCGTCCCGGAGGCTGAGGGATGTCGCCAGAGCTTTCTGCGCTGCTGCCAGCGTGCCCGAGCCCTGCGCACCCGGAGGAGACCCGGCCCGGGGGCTGCGAGAGGTGGGAGCTCCGTGGGTGGGGGTCTCCATGTGGGCTCTGTGTCAATGGTTGGGGGTTTCCATGTGGGTGCTGAGTCAGGAGGTGAGAGTCTCCATGTGGGTGCTAGGTCAATGGGTGGAGGTCTCTCTGGTGTGAGTCATTGGGTGGGAGTGTCCATGGGTGGTACTCATGGCTAGGGGCATGGAGGAGATCCATGGGTGAGGCGTTCCTCCAGGGTGCTGCTGTAAGCTTGTGTCTCCCCTAGGTTTCTTTGAGGAGCTGGAGGAGGAGGAGGAGTGGGGGGAGGAGCAGGTCCCTGCCCGCAGCTTCTTCCCTGAGAGCTGGCTCTGGCGCAGCATCACCAGCAGTGGCCCCACCAGGTGACACCACGGCCACACTGTCACCCACTCCCTACCTCCCTGTCACCTTCTGTCCCCATAGCCCAGTGTCATCACCCTGTCACCTGATGTACCCCCATGTCAGCCAATGACCTCAAGTCCCTCTGTCGCCCCCCAGGGTCACAGTGCTCCTCCCTGACTCCATCACCACCTGGGAGATTCAGGCCATTGCTGTCATCCCTGGCTATGGTGGGTGTCACCTCAGTGTCTACACAGTGTCCCCATCTCCCCACGGTATCCCCATGGCTCCCCCTTCTCGCCAATATTCCCATGTCCCTGCCATCTCTTGTCACCCCATGCTGATGAGAGACCCCCAACACTCATCCCTTGTCTCAACATGTCTCTGTGTCCCATCATGTCCCTCCCTGTGGCCATAAGTCCTCACGTCCCACCATGTCCCCAGGCTTCTGTCTCCACCCTGTCTTACCGTGTCCCCATGCCTGTGTCTCCACCATGACCCTTCATTGTGGCCACCCCATGTCCTCACATCCCCTGAAGTGTCCCCAGGTGACACTGACCCCACAGTGATGCCACCATCCCCTGTCACCCAGTGTCCCCACAGGGCAGTGTCCCTGTGTCCCACACTCCCCATATTCCCATGTCCCCCTCATGTCCCCATGGTGACACGGTGCTGGCAGGACTGTGTGTGGCAGTGCCCCAGCGGGTGACGGTGACCCAGGATGTCTACGTGAGGCTGCAGCTGCCGCCTAGCACCCGCCCCCATGAGCAGCTGCAGCTCCTGCCCCACATCCACAACAGGCTGCCCCACAGCATCAACGTGAGTCCCCAATCCCCTGACCCATAAGTGGCCACTTCTGGCCCATAGGCACTTTCCTACCCTCCCCATAGGTGACACTGTGCCCCATAGACATCTCCACATCCTTCAAGCTACCTTTATGTGCCCCAGAGATCCCTCTTCTGCCACACAGATCCTCCTCTGTGTCCCATAGATACCTCTCTGCCTTAGAAACTGTGCCCTATAGAGAGGCCTTTCTTCTCTGTAGATCTCCCCTTCTTTCCCCTGGATATGTCCTGCCCCATAGATATACCTCTCTTCCCCATCTATACCACCCTATGTCCGACTGATACCCCTTTTCCCCCATAGCTACCCCTCTGTGCCCCATATCTGCCCCCCAGTGCCCCATAGCCCCCCCGTGCCCCATAGCCCCTGGTGACACTGTGGGGTGCAGGTGACAGTCACGGTGGCGGTGGCCGAAGGCATATGTACAGGACTGGACAGGACCCCACGGCGCCTGGCAGTGCCTGCCAGGGGGGCAGTGGCTGTGCCTCTCACCCTGGTGGCCCTGAGACCTGGCGATGTCCCCATCACCGTGACTGCCCGCGGGCCCTGGGGCTTGGGTGACAGCCTCACCCGTGTCTTCCATGTTGAGGTGAGACTCTCCCCCTGCGATAGGTGTCCCCGGATGTCTAGGTGCCCTTCCTGCACCCTGGTTGCCCCCCACATTGCTGAGTCTCGTCCCAGACTTGTAGGGTGGGTCCCCTTCCCCCACCCTTTCATGCCCCCTGGACACCTCAGTCCCCTCTTGGGTCCCTGGACACCCCTGGTTCCTTGGAAACTTGTGTCTCCCACCTGCATCTCTGGGTCTCCCAAATGCCTGGATCTGGATTGTCCTCCTCCCTCCTGCACCCTTGGGTGCTGCTGGACACCACTGAGACCCATTCATGCATTCCCTAGTCTTCTGGGTACCCCTGCTGCACCTCAGGGTGCCTCTGGACCCCTGGGTCCCCACTGATCCACTGTTCCCACAGCCTGAGGGGGAGCTGCACCTGGAAGAGACCACCTACATCCTGGACACAGATGGTGGGTCGGGGTGGTGGTGGTGGTGGGACTGACCCAGGTGTCGAGGGGGGACTCACAAGTCCCAGGGAAATTCACACATCCAGGCTTGCTGATGCTCTGTCCTCATAGATGAGGGTGGCCGGACCTTGGAGATCCCTGGGGATATCCCAGTTGGGATTGTCCCTGATGGAGAATTCAGTGTCAGCATCCGCGTCACTGGTGGGTAGGGACATGGAGATGTGGTTGGGACGTGGGAACAGGAAATGAGTGTTTGGAACGTGGGATTGGCTGGGAACATGGTGGGGACATGGTGGAATGTGGGATGAGTGTTGGGGTCATGGAGATGATGGGGACATGGTGAAGACATGAGGATGGGCGTGGGGGTCATAGAGAGGTGACAAAGTGAAGAAGTGGGCATGGGGACATGGTGGGACATGGAGATGACTGCTGGGGATGTGGTGATGGCTACACAGGGGTAGGAACACGGTGGGGGCATGGAGATAAGGACATGGTGTGGACAAGGGACAGGGTTGGGGCACAAGGAAGGGTCATGGTGGAGACACAGGCATAGGGACGTGGTGGGGACAGGGTGGGACAGGATGAGTGTTGGTGACAGAAATCTGGAGACATGGTGGGACATAGGACTTAGGGCCGTAGGGAGGGACATGATGAGACATAGAGACATTCTGGGACAGCAGATGAGTGCTGGGACTGTGGAAATGGGGACACAGGGAGGGGACATGATGGAGACATGACGACAGTGTGGACTTGGAGATGGGCACTTGGGTATGGTAGGGACATGGGGTGGGTGGTGAGGACATGGTGGACATGGGTACTGGGGATATGGAGAGGGAGATGTGGGGACAGGTACTGGGGACATGGTAGAAACACAGTGGGACATAAGAAAAAAGCGCTGGGGACATGGGGAGAGGAGTTGTGGGGACATTTGGTGTCCAGCCCTAACTCTGTCTCTGTCCCTATCTCTGTGTGTCCCCATCTGTGTCCCCCAACATGTCCCCTGGCATGCCCCATGGGTGTCCCTGTCCCCATGCATCTTCCATGGGCATGTCCTGACACATGTTGCTCTGCACATCCCCATGCCCCCATCTATGTCCCTATGTCTGATGTGTCCCCATGTGTGTCTCCATGTGTGTCCCTATTGCCCCCACGCCTCTCCCCCTCTGTGTCCCCATGGATGTCCCTATATGTGTCACCGCACCTGTCCCCATGCATGTCCACGTGTTCCCATGCCCCATGTATCCTCACACCTGTCCCTATCTCTCTCCTCGTGTCCCCACCTGTGTCTCCATGACTGTCCCCATCTGTGTCCCCACACCCCACGCTTGTCCCCACGTGCCCCCAGGCCGAGTTGGGGGCTGGGCAGTGCAGGGAGCACTAGGGGTCGGAGGAACACTGCTGAGGACCCCACGAGGGTGTGGGGAGCAGGCTCTGATGGCCCTGGCTCCCCGCGCCGCTGCCCTGCGCTACTTGGACCACAGTGGGAGCTGGGGGAAGCTGCCCCCAGACTCGCGCCCCCGAAGCTTGCGTGGCCTTCAGCGGGGTAAGAGGGGACGTAGGGGAGGGTGTCAGTGGGGAATGGGGGTCAATGGTGGGGGGGGCTATGAGGTGCTATGAGATATAGGGGTGATCAATGGGGTAGGGAGGGCATGGGGGGTCTGGAGGGGGCAATAGGGTACAGTGGGGAAGGAGGGATATGGGATGGGGGCACGTTGGGGGGCCATGGTGTACAGGGGGGCTCTGGGGTACAATGGGTGTCTGTGGGATGAGGACGGCTATGGGGCGAGGGGGAGTAATAGGGGGCTATAAGGTGGGGGTTGTGCAGGAGGAGTGGGGGGGGCTGTTGGAAGTTGGGAGGTCAATGGTCTGCGCAGGTGCAGGGTGTTGGGGGTGCAGTGGGATATGAAGGTTCAACACCTGTTCCAGGCACTGGTAACCTCCCTGTCCCCATCGTCCCCCTATGTCCCCACAGGCTTCGAGCGGTTGCAGAACTTCCGCAAGAGTGATGGGTCCTACAGCGCCTGGCAGCACCGGAAGGGCAGCACCTGGTGAGGGGATGAGGGGAGACATGGGGACACCATGCGGAAAGCTGGGGGACAGGGAGGACTTGGGGACACCAAGGGAACATGGGGAGAGTTGGGGGACATGGGGACACCAAGGGGACATGGGGAGAATTGGGCGACGTTGCGGACATAGGGACACCATGGGGAGAGTTAGAGGACATGGAGGACATGGGGACACTATGGAGATGTGGAGGACATGGGGACATGAGGTACATGGCAGAACATGGTAGCTGGTGGCACTGGGTTGTCCCTGCAGGCTGACGGCACTGGTGCTGCGGGTGCTGGCCTTGGCCCATCCCTACCTGCCGGTGGCCACAGGCGGCCCTGCGGTGTCCCTGCGGTGGCTGCTGGGACAGCAGCGCCCCGATGGCAGCTTCCAGGAAAGTGAGCCAGTCTTGCACCGTGAGATGCAGGTGGGGACACAGTGACCGGCCACCTCCAGGACCACCTCTAGGGCCACCTCCCTGGCTGACCTCCAGGGCTACCTTCATTGTCATCTTCGAGACCATCTCCATAGGTTACATCCAGGGTCATGTCCCTGGGTCAATTCGTTGGCCTATGTCACCTCTCCATCCTATGTTCCTATGCGGTGGCCCTGAGCCACCTCCCTATCCCCATAATTCTTGTGATCCATTTCCATGCAATGTCCACATCCAATGTTCTGGTGCCCCCTCTGCATGTCCCGTGTCCGTGCCATGTCCCCTGTAATGTCACTTCTACCCTTCCCTATAAGACCCTGTGTCATCCCTCATGTCCCCTCGCCATCTCATGTCCCTCCTGGGTGTCCCCAGGGCAGTGTGGCAGATCCAGGTCCCGAGGCCACTGTGACCCTGACAGCCTTCGTGGTGGTAGCTCTGCAGGGGACACGTGTCCTGCTGCCACCAGACAGCCCCGACCACCCACATCTGGTATGTTCACATGTCCCCACGTTCCCTCCCCATGTCCATGTACCCACATCCCTGTCCCATGTCCTTCTTCTGTGTCCCTTCCTCATTTCCCTGTCCTCTCCCCATCTCCATGTCCCCTGTCCTATCCCCATATCCTCAGTGTCCCTTGTCCATTCCTGTTTGTGTCCCCACCCACGGGTCCTGGTATCTCCACTGGTGTGTCCCCATGTCCTATCTCTGGGTGCTCTTCTCTGTCCCCACACCCCTGTCATGTCTACCCCTGTCCCCTAGTGTCCCCCTAATGTCTCTAAGTCCCCCACATCACCATGTCCCTCATGTCCACTGTCCCCTCTTCTTCCCCTGCAGGATGAGGCTCTGTCTCGAGCTGCAACCTTCCTACGAGGCCGTGTGGAGACATTAGGGACATTTGGGATGGCCATCACTGCCTACGCCTTGGCACTGGAGGACACCAGCCCCGCTGGTCCTTCCCCTGCTCTGGAGCGCCTACGGCGCCTGGCCCGAGCTGCCCAAGGTGAGCCTGGACACCAGGGACTCTTGGGGGTCATTCTGGGGTCACCCAGACACCTGGGACCCCTTCTCGGGTCACCCGGACACTGAGGTCAACCCTGGGGTCATGAGGATGGCTGGTCCCCAGGTGGAAGTCATGACTTCTGGATGCCTGAGTCCTTCCAGGGGACACCCAGACTTGAAAGTCCCTGGGGGTGGGTGTCCCCTGGGACACCAGGGTCCCTGGGTGAGGTGGTGGCTCCCAGGCACCTGGGTCCTTGTTGAGTCACCCAGACAGCTCAGCCTTTGGGTGAATGTGATACCCAGATGCTGGGGTCACCAGATGGGTGCCAGGGTCCCCACGTGGTGGTCAATGCTGCCCAGACCCTGTGGTTCCTGTGTGGGAGTCATGACTCCCAGCTGCCTCGGTCCCTGCTGAGGTCACCCAGCCTTTAGGATTCCTGGAAGTGGGTGTCACTCAGGACATCTGGGTCTCTGGGTGCAGGTTGATGACACCCAGACATCTGGGTTGCCAAGTGGGGCTGCTGGCTGTCAGATGCCTGGGTCCCCATGGGGTCACCTAGATACCATTGGTCCTTGGGTGCGGGTCAATGACACCTTGACACCAGGGTTCCTGGGTGTGGGTAACAGCTCCTGGCTGCTGGAGTGCCTGGGTGCCCCTGACCCACAGCGGGTCACCACAGGTGGTCAGGCCCAGTTCTGGCCAGCCGGGGCGTCAGCAGCCACGGTGGAGGCCACAGCCTATGGGCTGCTGGCACTGCTGCAGCACCACGATGGCGTTGGAGCTACCCGTGCGGCCCGATGGCTGAGGGAGCAGAGCAACTACGGTGGTGGCTTCCGCTCCACCCAGGTGCCCAACACAGGGGTCCCTGGGGTGAGGGTCCCTAGGGTGAGGGTGGCCTGGGGTAGGGGACCCCCTGCAGTGGGGGCCTCCAAGGTGCAGGGTCCCAGATGCCAGAGTCCCAAATTCTTACGGTTCCTGAACTCCTGGGTTCTTTTGGGGTGGTGGTGTCCAAGGGTGGGGTGCCCCCTTGGGTGAGGGATCCCATCGACGGCAGGGTCTGCTAGGCTGATAGGTGGCCTGGACACTTGAATCTCCTGGGGTGGGGTGTCCCCGATGCAGTGGGGAGGTCCTTTCAATGCATGGGTCCCCTGGGGTCATGGGTGGCCTGGATATCTGGGTCACCTTCAGTCAGAGGACCCCAGATGCCTTGGTCCTTGGGAGAGGGGGAGGTCTGGGTCCCCTTGGGTGGGGCTGTCGCAGATACCTAGGTCCCTTGGGTGGAGTGGCCCCTGGACACCTGAGTCCCCTTGGTGGGAGGGGTTCTCCTGGATGTCTGTAGCCCTTGGGATGACAGTGTCCCAAACACATGGGTCCCTGCAGGACACGCTGGTGGCTCTGGAAGCACTGGCCCAGATGTGGCTGCACTGGGGGGAAGCAGCTGGATCTGGCCTCAGCCTGAGGCTGTCCTGGACAGGGCAAGGCCGGGGAGGACCCACAGGGACATGGCTGACACTAGGACCCGGCCTGAAGTCACTGGAGCAGGAGCTGCAGGTGGGGACACATGGAGGATGTGGGAAGGTGGGGAACACAAGGGATGTAGGGGGACATGGGGAGAGATGAGGGGGGGATAAGGTTTCCCTCACCCCCTTCATGTCCTCCTGTTCCCATCCCAGATCCCCCTGGGCAGTCCTATCACAGTGCAGGTGAAGGGACATGGTGAAGGGACCTTGACAGTGAGTGACCACCCAGACGTTTGGGTACTTCTTGAACTCCTGGGCCCCTCCTGGAGCTTCTAGGTCTCCCATCTCCGGGGTCTCCCTGCCCCCCCAACTCTTCAGCTCCCCTCAACTCCTGGGTCGCCCCTCCCAGCTCCTGGGTTCCCCCCCAACTCTTCAGCCCCCCTCAACTCCTGGGTCCGCTCCTCCCTGGACACCTGGATCTCCTCCAGGTCCTGCGCCAGTTTCGCCTGATGTCTCCCCTCAATGGCACCTGCCAAGGTCTGGGCCTGGAGGTGGCTGTCACTGGACCGATCATCTATGAGGGTGAGGCCACCACAGGTCCTTCCCAGACAAGCCTCTGTGCTGAGAGCGAGACTGTGTCCTCCCTGCCTTAACCACCACCTCCCCATAGAGGAAGACTATGAGGACTATGAGGAGGAGGTGGAACTTGAGGAGGAAGGGGTAGAGCCTGCTGAAAAGGCAAAGCCTGCAGAGAGCTTGACGCCTACAGAAGGCACAAGGCCTACAGAGAAAGCAGAGCCTGTGCAAGGGGAGGAGCCTGCAGAGGCCACTCCCCCTCCGAGCCCCCTGGCATGGGCAGCGCAGGGGCATTGGCAGCGTCGGGGCCGGGACGTTGCCTTCGTTGTCTGCATCTGGTGAGGTGCAGAATTTCTTGGGGACTGGGGAGGAGCTTCCTGTTTCACTGGGTCTGTGTGTGGGATTTCCTGTTGGGCTGGGTCTGTGTGGGTGGGACTTCCTGGGGCCTACAGTGGGATGAGGCTTCAGTGGGGGGGCAGGACTTCCTGTTCTGCCTGTGACAGGAACAGGACTTCCCCTACTGAGTTGGGTGTGTGGGACTTCCTGTTCTGCCTGGAAATGGGGGTGGGACTTCCTCCTCTGCCGGGAAACAGGGATGGGAATTCCTATTCTGCCTGGAAATGGGGGTGGGACTTCCCTCTCTTCCTGGAAATGGGTGTGGGACTTCCAGTTTTGCTTGGAAATGGAGGTGGGGCTTCCTCTTCTGTCTGTGACTGAGGGTTGAGAATTCCTGTTCCACTCAGAAGTAGGGTGTGGCTTCCTGATAAGCCTGTGAAAGGGGCCAGGACTTCCTGTTTTGCCAGGAAATGAGGGTGTGGCTTCCTGTTCTGTGTCAGGGGAGAGCAGGGAAGGGCACTGTATGTGGCTCTGCTCCTGATGGGCATGTCCGGGTGCAGGCGGGAGGCAGGGGTGGAGCTGTCAGGAATGGCGGTGGCTGAGATCTCCCTGCTCAGCGGCTTCCGGCCCCATCGCAGTGACCTTGACAAGGTGGTCAGGGGGCATTGGGTAGTCCAGGGGTTATGGGAAGTGCTGGGGCGTTGGAGTTGCTGCGGGGTACCAGGGTTGTTTGAGGGTGTTGGGGATAGTTGGGGTATTAAGGTTTTGGAGGTGTTGTTCTGTGATGGGGGTGTTGGGGATTCTTGGGGTGTTGAGGGTGTTGGAGGTGTTGTTCTGTGATTGGGGTGTTGAGGGTGTTAGAGTGTTGGAGGTGGTGTTCTGTGATTGGGATGTCAGGGACTGTTGGGTCATTGAAGGTGTTGGAGTGTTGGGGTCCTTGTTCTGTGATTGGGGTGTTGGGGCATTGAGGTGTTGAGGGTATTGGAGTGTTCAGGGTGTTGTTCTGTGACTAGGGTGTTGGAGATTTTGGGTTGTTGAGGTGTTAAGGGTGTTGGAGAATGCTGATGTCACTGTGTCCTTCCCAGCTGCGGGACGTGGTGGATCACTGGATCAGCCACTATGAGCTCAGTGGGACACGGCTGGTGCTATACCTTGACGAGGTGAGGGGGGGACCCATGTGTCCCCATGTTCCTCCACGATGTCCCCTCATGTTCCACCATGTCCCTATGTGTCCCACGCC
>VWZX01000646.1:59201-96423 GCA_013399015.1 Galbula dea
CCCAACCCTGCTCCCCACAACCCTCCCCCCCAACCCCACTATCCCCCCCAACCTGCCTGCCTAAACCCACTATCTCCAAACCTCCCCCCCAAACCTACTATGCTCTCAACCTGCCTCCCCTAAACCCACTATCTCCTATCCTGCAGCCTCCAAACCTGCCCTTCCCCAAAGCCTGCCGCTCAATCCTTACCCCTGCAAACCTGCCTCCTCAAGCTCAGCTTCCCCCCACCCCAACCTGCCTCCAAGTCCCCCCCTCAACTGGGACCCCACATTGCTGCCCCCATCATGCCTTTTGAACATTGTGGCCCCAAACTCCCCTGGCCCCGTAATCGCCTTGACCCATGTGATTCCCTTGCCTCATGACTCCCTTGACCCCTGTGACCTGCCATGACCCTGTGACTCCTAGCCCTGACCTCTATGGCCCATGTGATCTCCATGATTCACTTGACTCCTCTCAACCCTCATGATTCCCTGGCCCCCATGATCTTTGTGATCCGTATCAGTCCCCCAGGCCCTCTAAACTCCTCTTGACCCTTATGACCCACCATGACTCCTGTGGCCCATAACCGCTCACCCCTTTGTCATCCCAATCCTTATGACCCCCTTTAGCCCCCAAC
Organism: Galbula dea; assembly: GCA_013399015.1. NCBI lineage: Eukaryota > Metazoa > Chordata > Aves > Piciformes > Galbulidae > Galbula > Galbula dea. The sequence continues at coordinate 59,819 of VWZX01000646.1, forward strand.
CCCATGACCCCTGTGACCCCATGACCTTTCACCCTTGACCCCAGCACTAGTGGTTCGGGCGCTGGACCAGAGCGAAGTTGGGCCCTTCCTGGCCTTTGGTATTGAAATCGTGGAGGTTCTACTGGGAGGTGAGACTGGGAGGGACTGGAAGGGCCTGGGGTAGTGGAGGGGGGAGACTGAGGGGACTGGGAGGGGAGACTGGGACCCACTGAAGGGCCACTAGGGCACACTGTGGGACCATGTTGGGGAGCGCTGGAATGTATTGGAATATACAGGGATATACTGGTGAGACCTGGGTGGAGGGTGTGGGGTTACAGTGTGGGGTGGCCAAGGCCTCCTTCGCCGAAGAGTAGGGGCCTAGCAGGAACTGGGGACTGGGGGAGACAGGGGTGGGACAAGAGGGATGGGGGGGGACAAGGGGATGGCGGATGACCCTAGGCCATACTGGGGTGGAGCTAAAGAGGGTCCTAGGCCATACTGGGGTGGAGCTAAAGAGGGTCCTGAGCCATACTGGGACATCCTGGGCCATACTGGTGGGCACTGGGATGTACCGGCCATACTGGGGTGGTGACCATGGGCTATACTAGGGGAGCCTGAGAGTGAACTGTGCTGTGCTGGGAAAGCTGAGAGGGGGTATGGGGGTTGAGTGGTTACTGGTTCTTACTGGCACTGACTGGTCCCTTCTGGCCTGCAGAGACCACCCTAGGAGGGCGAGGCCAGGTGCTAGGGCGGGGCAGTTGTCCCCTGAGGCTCCGCCCCCACCAGCAGTACCTGCTGATGGGGAAAGAGACCCTGGTGGACCCCCGTGGATGGTAAGGGGGGGGACCCAAAATATCCCCATGTGTGTCCCTCCTCCTGCCTTGTGTCTCCATCTCCCTCCTTTTTCCTCCATGTCTCCATGTTCCCTCATGTCTTTCAGCCCCCTTATGTCCCTCCCATGTCCCTTTGTGTGTCCCCCAGCCCCCAGTTCCTGCTGGGCCCCCGTTCCTGGGTGGAAGAGATCCTTCCCCTCCCCCGCTGTGGCCCCTCCCACTCCTGCCGCCTCTTGCTGGACTTCATGGACACCCTGCGCACCCTGGGCTGCCCTGTCTGACCTCTGGGACCATACTGGAAGCAACTGGGACTACACTGAGAGGCAACTTGGACCATGCTGGAAGGAACTGGGACTACACTGGGGGGCAACTCAGACCACACCGGGGCAACTGAGAGTGCCTGGAATCATACCGGGTGCAGCTGGGGCTGAGTGGGATCATACAGGGAGCAGCTGGGACCAGCCTGGGAGAAACGCCTTTCAGGGAGTTGGAGAGAGCAAGAAGGTCTCCCCTGAGCCTCCTTTTCTCCACTAACCAACCCAAGTTCCCTCAGCTGCTCCTCACAACACTTGTGCTCTAGACCCTTCACCAGCTTCATTGTCCTTCTTTGGACATGCTCCACCACCTCAATGTCCTTCTTGAAGTGAAGTGCCCAAAACTGATCCCGGGATTTGAGGTGTGGCCTCAGCAATGTCCCTTGTCCTGCTGCCATACTAGTGCTGATCCAAGCCAGGATGCTGTTAGCCGCCTTGGCCACCTGGGCACTCTGCTGGCTCATCTTCATCTGCTGTTGACCAACACCTCCAGGTCTTTTTCCACCAGCAGCCTTCCAGCCAGCTCTGTTCCAAGCCTGGAGCCTTCATGCCGTTGTTGTGAGCCAAGTGCAGAGTGGAAAGGTCCAGGAAAGGCCTCACAGGACCCTTCTCCCTACCCCAGGCACCGCGAGCACCTGCTGGGGCACAGACAGAGCTCAAGCCTGGACAGCTTCCTGCTGGTGGCCCAGGAGAGGGGAGCAGAGTCTGAGCCCACCTGGGTGGACATGACTGGGGGGGTCCTGTGCAAAGCAGCTCTCATTGGGGCACACGGGCAGCACTGAGCCCCCTCCCCCACAAACCAGGGTGGGGACACTAAGAGATGGGATGAGGACACCAGGAGAAGGGATGGGTACACCAAAACCAGGGATAGGGACACTAAGATGGGAGGAAGATACCAGGAGAAGGAATGGGGACACGAAGAGATGGGGTAAAGGCACTGGGGACAGGGATGGGGACACCAGGAGAAGGATGTGGACACTGGTGATGGTGGGGACACTAAGGGTGGGATGGGGACACTGAGGACAGGGATAGGGTTGCTAAGAGGTTGGATGGGGACACCAGGAGGAGGGATGGGGACAGTGGTGGAGAGACCACAAATGAGGATGGGGACACCAAGGCCAGGGAAGGGGACACAGATGGGATAAAGACACTGGGGACAGGGATGGGGACACTAAGAGATGGGATGGGGAGTGGGCAGTGGTGGGGAGACTACAAATGAGGATGGGGACACCAGGACCAGGGATAGGGGCACTAAAGGATGGGATGAGCACACTGGGGACAAAGAGAAGGACACTAAGAGGTGGGATGAGGACAGCAGGAGAAGGGATGGGGGCACTGGGGCCAGTGGTGGGGACACCGAGGACAGGGGTGGGGACACCCAGGAACGGGGAGTGCGGGGATGGTTGCTCAGGGAGGAGAGGGTGGGGCCGGTGGGGCCGGACTGAGGCCAGTAGAACCTGGGGGGGTGGGAACAGACCTTGGGGTGCTGAGAAGATCCTGGATGTCTGGAGGCACATCGGCCACGTGGGGTGTGTCTGGGGGGACTACGGGTGATCGTGTGGGGATCGTGGGGTGTTCTGTGGGGCGTGGGGGTGACCACCCCTCCCCGTGTCTGCCTCATCTTCCCTTCCTCCCAGCCTCCCTCAGCTGCCTGGGTCTCCCCTGGGTCCCTCCCTCACTCCCCCCATTACCTCATGTTGTTGATGGAGATGAGAAAATTCCTTGGCAGGAGCTGCTGTGGGGCTTGGGCTGGGCCAGGGCCTGCTCCCCCCACGCAGCCTGTGCCCCACACATGGCCCCAGCCTCATACGGGCCCCACACGTGCCTCATGGCACCTCCTGAGGCCCTACATCTGCCCCAGGTTCCTCAGCCCCATACATGACTGGGATGCCCCCCGGCACCACATATACCCACCCCATGACGCCCTCCCAGCCCCACATATGCCCCATGACCTCCTTACAGCCCCACATGTGCCTCATCTTTCCACCCCTAGCCCTACACCCACCCCATGAACCTCCTCCCAGCCCTGTATCTGCTCCAGGGACTTCTCTGCCCCACATGTACACCCCCCCACCCCACAGGTGTCCTATGGCTCTCGCAGCTCCATATGTCCCACTGTCCCCCCAGCCCCACACTTGCCTCCCTCAGGCCTCTTCAGCCCCCAAACCTCTTCAGCCCCACACTTGTGGGGCTCGCCCAACCTGAGGAAGATGAGCAAAGCAGGAGCTGTCAGCCAGGACCCAGAGATCCAGGGACCCCACCCAAGTTCTGCCCCACAGGACCCGGAGGTCCGGGGCCCCCCCCCAGGCTTTGCCCCATACACTAGCCCCACAGGACCCAGGGGTCCAGCCCAGTCCCAGTTCCCCCCATGATGTCCTGCAGCAACAACAACAGCAAGGGCCAGGCTGAGTCACAGCCCCACCCGTGACTTGGCCCCACGGCAGCCCTGAGGCTCCATAGCCTGGCCTCATGTGCTTACTGGTGTTACTGGGAGCACTGTGTCAGGCTGTGCTTTTGTTACTGGTGGTACTGGGAGTTCTGGGACAGGCTGTGCTTTCTTACTGGTATTACTGGGAGCACTTGGAGCAAGCCAAGCTGGGTTCCTGGCACCTGTGGGGCAGGTGGCACTGGTGTTACTGGTGTTACTGGAAGCTGTGGGATAGCCTGTGCTGTGTTACTGGCGATACTGGCAGCGTCCCTCTCCCCCCGCCCCCCCGCCGGCTCTGGCAGCTGGACCCCACATCTGGTGACTCCCGCCCAGATGTTTGGTTACTATGGCGACACCATCCCATAAACACATGGAGGGGAGGAGGGCACCGCCTACACCTCTGGGTCCCCTTTGGGGGGAGGTGTGGGGGGCAGGACTTGGGGGTCCTGGAAGCTTAGGTCCCCTCTGAGGGGGGGCCTGTGGGGCAAGGCTTGGGGGTTCCAGACACGTTGGTGCCGTATGGGTGGGGGCTGTGAGGCAGGAGTTGGGGGTCCCGGAAGTTTGGGTTCCCTATTGGGTATGGGAAGAGGGGGGAGCAGGACTTGGGGATCCTGGAAGCTTGGATCTGCTTTGTGGGGGAGTTGTAGGGCAGAACTTGGGGGTCCCAGGCACTTTGGTCGCCTATGGGTGGAGGGACTGAAGCGCAGGACTTGGCTGGGGGTCCCGGAAGCTTGGGTCCCCTGTGCGGGGTAGCTGTGAGGCAGGACTTGGGGGTCCCGGACGCCTTGGTCCCCTAGGGGCGGGGGCTCTGGGGCAGGAATTGAAGGTCACCAGACGCTTGGATCTTCTGAAGCTAGTGGGGTGAGAGATGTGGGGCAGATGCGTGGGATGTGAACCAGCCCCCGACCCCGCCTCGCCCGGACCCGACCCCACCCACCCCACAGCGGAGCCTCAGGGTAGGGCGGTACTGGCACTACTAGGGATACTGGGGATACTGGTGAGACTGAATTTCTTGGGTTTATCGGAGCTGCTGGTGTTACTGGAGTTGCTGAGCTTGTTGGTGTTACTAGAGGTGACTGGGATTGTTAGTGTTACTGGTGTGACTGGGGTCGCTGTTGCTGGAGTTACTGGAGTTGCTGCTGGGGGTGGCTGGAATTGGTGGAGTCTCTGGTATTACTGGATTGACTGGGATTACTGGAGTTGCTGGAGCTGCTGGGTGTTACTGGAGTTACTGACATTATTAGTGGTGGTGTTGCTAGAGTTGGTGTTGCTGGTGTTGGTGTTACTGGAGTTGCTGGTGTCACTGGAGTTGCTGGTGTTACTGGTGTTACTGGAGTTGCTGGTGTTACTGGTGGTGTTGCTGGTGTTACTGGAGTTACTGGTGTTGCTGCTGTTGCTGGTGTTAACTGGTGTTGCTGTTGATGATGTTACTGGTGTTGTTGCTGTTGTTGCTGCTGTTGCTGGAGTTACTTGGGGTTACTGGAGTTCTTGGCGTAGTTGCTGGTGCTACTGGTGTTAACTGGCACTGCTGCGTATGCTGGAGTGGCTGGAGAGTAGGGTTACTGGGGGGTTACTGGGGGTACTGGGGAGTTGCTGGGGGTTACTTGGGGGGTTACTGAGGAGGTTACTGGTATTACTGGGGGCTTTTGGTGGTTACTGGTGTCACTGGGTGCACTGATACCAGGTCCACATAAGGGTCGTGTGTGTACCATGGATCAGTGTCCATATGACACCTGGCTGTCTCCGGGGGTGTCCCTGTGTCCCCACTGATGTCCATCACAATGTACGTGCGTCCCCCATGAGTGTCCATGTGTCCCCTGGGTGTGTGTCCCCTTGTACCCACAAGTGTCCATGTGTCCCCACAAAGTCCCTGTGTCCCCTATGTGCCACTTCATGATGTCTAGGTGTCCTCTGGGTTTCCCTCTGGGTGTCTCTATAGAGTCCATGTGTCCCCCATTGATGTTCCCTATGGGTGTCCCTGTGTCCCCTGGGTATCCCCCATGATGTCCGTGTGTCCTCTGAGTGTCCCCATGGGTGTCTGTGTGTCACCCACAGATGTTCCTGTGCCCCCTGGATACCCCCCCCATGGGTGTCTGGGTGCCACCCACAGGGGTCCCTGTGTCCCCTGGCTATCCTCCATGAAGTTTGTTTGTATCCTGTGTATCTCCACAGATGTCCATGTGTCCCCTGTGGGTGTCCCTCGTGTGCCCCTTCATGGTGTCCCTATGTCCGCCTGATGCCCAGGTATCCACTGGGTGTACCGGTGGGTGTCTTGGTGTCCCCGTGGGTGATTTGTCCCTTCCCCACCCCCACCCCCCAGAATGCCATCTGTCCTCTCTCCACAGGACTATGACCCCAGGGCTGCCACTGCTGCTGCTGGCGCTGGCACTGCGAGGGGGGACAGGGGCACCCCCAGAGTCCCCCCCAGGTCCCCGCTGTGGGGCAGCTACGCTGGTGGCGATTCTGGGACGCCTGCAGGAGCTGGAGAGGCAGGTGCGGGTGCTGCAGGGACAATGTGGTGACAACCAGGGACCCCAGGACACATGAGGGACATGGGGGGACATAGGAGGACATAGGGACATGAGGGAGATGTGGGGGGGACATTAGGGACTTGAGTCATTGGCTCATGGGACACTGGGAATGTTGTGGGGACATGGAGAGATATGGGGGGGAGCATGTAGGGGGACACTGGGGGATACGAGGGAACATGAGAGGACTTGGAGGGGACATGGGACGAGTGGAGAGGGGGGTCACGGTGAACCTTGTCACCTCCATGTCCCCCCCACCTCATGTCCCTGCAGGACACACACTGGCTCGGGAGCTCTGTGCCACTCCCGACGGGGAAGGCTGCGGCTGCCCCTCCCCCCTCGTCCCTTCCCCTTCTCCTCCTGATGTCCCCCACCCTTCTCTGTCCCCCCTTGTCCCCTGTCCCCTCGGCTGCAGTGACCAGGGACGATGTCATCGCGGTCGCTGCCGCTGCTTCCCCGGCTTCACCGGCCCCGACTGTGCCACCCCTGCCTGTCCCCCTGGCCGTGGTGGGCCCGGCTGTTACCTCGGTACATTCCCAAGTGTTTCCGAGTGTCCCCAAATGTCCCCGGGGCTCCTGAAGGTCCCCAAAGGTCCTTGAGAATCATTCCTATGTCCCCAACCCAGTGCTTCCACTTACCCCGCCCCTCCGTCCTCAACCATAGTGAGCCCTGATGCCACCTCGTTATGTTCCTGAGGGTTCCCAAGTGTTCCTGAGGGTCCTCAAGTGTCCTTAGTGGTTCCTGAAGGTCCCTGAGGATCACTCCAGTGTCCCCACCCCAGTGCTTCCAGTACCTCCCCTCCCCTTACTCCTCGGCCATAGTAAGCCCTGATGCCACCTCGGTATGTTCTTGAGGGTTCCGAAGTGTCCCGAAGTATCCCCAGTGCTCCCTCAGTGTCCCCAAGTTCCCCCCACTGCTCCCTTGGTGTCCCCATCCCAGTGCTCCCAGTGTTTTCCCCCCACCCGCATTATTTCTCAGATGTAGCCCTGATGCCACCTTGTTATGTTCCCAAAAGTCCCCAGTGTCCCATCCCAGTGCTTCAGTGCCCCCACCTCCCTCCTCAGCCATAGTGAGCCCTGATGCCATTTCACTAGGTTCTCCAGATGTCTCTGAGTGTCCCTAAGTGTCCCCAGGTGTCCCCCCCTGTCCCTAGGTGTCCCTAGTACTCCCCCACTGTTCCTCAGTTCTCCCTATTGTCCCCATCCCAGTATTGCCCAGTGTCCCCCAACCCATCCCACTCCAGCCATGGGGGACCCTGATGTTACCTTGGCATTTCCCCCAGTGCCCCCTGGTGTCCTCCAGTGCTCCTCTAGTCCTCCTAGTGACCCCAGTGCACTGGTCCTGAGTGTCCCCATAATGTCCCAGCCCTGTGGGTGCCCCATATTCTGGTGGCCTTGTTCCTTGGGTCCCCTCCATGTCCCCATGGTGTCCCAATCAGCATGTGCCCTGTCCCATAGCATCCCCAGGGTGCTTCCATCCCATGGTATCTCCATGATGTCTCAAGGGTGCCATGTTCTTGTGGTGTCCCCGGGGTGTTCTCATCACATGGGTGCCTCATCCCATGTTGTGTCCAGGGTATCTCGAGGGTGTCCCCACTGTGTCCGCATGCCATGGATATTGCTATCACGTGGTGTCCACAGGGTGTCTCTATCCCGTGAGGTTCTCCACCCCATGGTGTCCCCATGATGTCATGAGGGTGCTTCTGTCCCATGGTGTCCCCAGGGTGTCCCCATCCCATGGTGCCCCAAAGCATCCCCGCAGTGGCACCCACCGATGGGACCATGTCTCCACAGAGATCCCTTCGGTGAGTCCGCGCTTGGCCTCCCGCAACCAGACCTCCTTCCGTGTGACCTGGCTCCGTCCCTCCAGGCCAGTGGATGGCTACCAAGTGGCCCTTATCCCACTGGTGAGCTGGGGATGGGGGCAGGGGTGGAGATAGATCCCCAGTGTGACCTTCATCTCCAGGATGAGGTGGCATCCATGGCCACCTGCTGCAGCCCTGCTGAGGGGCACTGTGAATGTGTCTCTATAATGTCTGCAACATATCCCCAACAGCACATTGTCCCCAGAGCAAACACATGGTCAGGTCGCCTCCGACTGCCTAACATGGAGTTGGGGACATCTCTCTCATGTGTTACTTGTCCCCAGGATGAGCCATGGTGGTGTCACCCATCTGCTGCTTGGCTTAGGGATGATGTCTCCTGGTGGTGTCCCCAGGATGAGCCAGCAGTTGTGGCCACCCTCCTGCTACCTGCTTTGGGTACAGGGATGTGTCCCCAGCATGGTGTCCTCAGAGTCCTCAACACGTCCCTTGTTCTCAGGATAAGCCACCTGCCTGCATCCCTGCTTAGGGATCAGGACATGTTCCCTCCATGGTGTTCCCAACATGTCCCTCAGCCCCTGGCCAAGCCATTGGCTTCAGTCTCTTGCCTGGCTCAGACATAAGGAAGTGTCCTCACCACATTATCCCAAGTGTGTCCCCAACATGTCTCCCAGCCCTGTGAGAAGTTTCCTGGCTGTGGCTGCCTGCCTCCCTGAGGGCCAGATCCCACCACAGTATCCCCACTGTGTCCTTGGCATGTCCCTTGTCCCCAGGATGAGCCAGCTGCGATGACCACCCATGAGCTGCCTAGCTCTGCTGTCACCTTCGAGGTGACAGGGCTGGCACCTGGCCATGCCTTTGAGCTTTTCATCCAGGCCCAGAGGAACCAGCACCTTGGAGTACCTAGCACCCTGCGCGTCCGCACCCGTATGTGTCACCCACTCAGGGCAAGGGTCTGTGGGGATGGGGACACCAAGGGGAAGGGCAACGAGTCATGGGCATGGGGACAAGGTGGGGGTGGCAAAGGGTGTGGGACTTGGGGATGGGGATGATGTGGATGGGGTTGGAGATCGTCATGACAACAGTCATAGGTGTGGGGACAGTGATGGGCATGGCATGGGCACAGGGATCGCATGGGGACAGGATGGGAGGCAGCATGAGGACAGGGGTAAGGGATGGTGGTCATGGGTGTGGGGGCAGTGATAGGGACAGGGATGGGGTCATGGGAGCAGGGGCAGGGGTGAGGGCAATAATGGCATAGAGTCGTGGGCAAGGAGACACAGCTGGTGTGGGGACAGGGATGGGGACAGCACAGGCATGTAGTCAGGGATGGTACAGTGGTAGGGATGAGGACAGTGATGGCATGGTCACGGGTGTGGGGACAGTGATAGGGACAAGGGTGGAGACAAGGAGGAGGGTGGTGTGGATGTGGGACAGGAATTTAGAGAGACGTGGAGATGGCATGGGGACAGGGATGGCATGAGAGTGGGGATAGCATGGGCAGAGATGGGCAAAGGGACAACATGGGGATGGTGATGGGGACCACATGTGGGTGGGGACAGTGTACAGACAGGGATGGCATGGGAACAGGAGCAGCAGAGTGACAGGCGTGGGGACGCGACTGGTGCAAGCATGGGGTCAAGGACAACACAGACACGGGGGCAAGGACAGGATGGGCATTAGCATGGAGATGGCAAGGGGATGGGGATGGGGTGAGGATGTCACGACCACAGGGATGGGGATGGGGATGGGCATGGGGACAGGGATGGTGACTGCAGACTCTCTCTGTCCCCATGTGTCTGTGTGACCCCATGCCTCCATGGGTTTACACTTGTCTGTCTGTCATGGTGGCTCTGTGTGTCACCAGTCTGTCCCTGTGGGTCAATGTGTTCCCTTGGGCTTATCTGTCCCCAGGAGCCAGCCTGTCCCATGGGTCCTTGTGTCCTCTGGGGGCCATCTGTCCCCATAGGCCCAACTTTCCCCATGGGCTTGTGTGTCCCCATGGGCTTATCTGTCCCCATGAGTGCATGTGTCCTCACAGGCTCGTGTGTCTCCATGGACTCATGTGTCCCTGTGGGCTTGTGTGCCCCCATGGGTCCCCATGTCCCCAAATCTCTTGGTGCTTCCCTGTGTGTCCCTCTGTTGCCTGGGTCCAGATGTCCCAATCTGTCCTTGTCAGTCCATCTGTCCCAGTCTACTCCTATGAGTCTGAGTGTTCCCATGGGTGTCCCCAGCCCGTCCCTATGTGTCCCTCTATTCCTGTCCTTTCCTGTGTCCATCCATCCAAGTGTTCCTGCTGTGTCCCCCTGGGGTCTGACCAATGGGGACTTTAGGGGATGAGTTGATGATCCTTGTCCCCTTTGCTCTCGCAGTGCTTGCCCAGACTCTGCCCACCCATGCTGGGTCCCCAGAATCCCCTCGGGGTTCCCTGGGCTCCCCAGCTTTGCCAGTGGCCCCAGCATCACCGTCAGACCGAGGGTCTCCACCATCCCCAAGGTCCCCAGTGTCACCAACATCCCGGGGGTCACCAGGGTCCCTGGGATCACCGGCATCACCAGTGTCACCGGATGCATCCTTGGGGTCACCAGGGTCTTTGGGGTCACCAGCATCCCCAGCATCTCCAAGGTTTCCAGTATCTCGAGGATCCCCAGGATCTCCAGCATCCCCAAGGTCCCCAGTGTCACCAGAGTCCCCGGCATCACCAGCATTCCCAGAGTCCCTGGGCTCACCAGTGTCCCCAAGGTCCCCAGAGACACCAGCATCCCCAGTGTCCCCAAGATCAGCTGCAACTCCACGGACTCCAGCAACACCACAGTCCCCTGTGTCACCTCCATCTCCATGGCCACCAGCACCCCCACTGTCCCCAGTGCTTCCTGGTGGTCCATCCTTGCACGATCTGGGGGCCAAGCTCTCCTCCTACAATGGTTCCTTGCTGCAGCGCCTGGAGAGCCACCTCCGGGCTACAAATTTCCCTCTCCGGGGCAACCAAACAGTGCCAGCGGTGGCCCGCGCCATCCTCTCCTACCTCCTACGTCGCAGCCCAGCTCCGCTGCGTCACCAGCTGCTCCGCCAGATCCCCCATCCCAAACCCCAGTTGATGCCAGGAGCAGCTGGTGAAGCTCTGGTGGACCTGGATGGACTGAGGGGCCATGCAGAGACCGTGGTGGTCCGTTACCGGCTCCTGGAAGAGCCAGAGGGGGCTGAGGGGGAGCTGCAGGTGCCGGGGGACACAGCAGTGGCTCGAGTGCCAGGGCTAGTGCCGGGGGCCATGTACCGGGTGGAGGTGCACGGCGTGGTGAGGGGGCACGTCTCCAAGTCCTACACCTTCTTGGTGATGGCAGGTGGGTGATGGAGGTGGAGAGGGGGAACAACATGGCATGGGGATATCCCGTAATCGCCTGCTCATCTCCTGGGTGCAGGAGTGGGTGGCACCAATGAACCACCACTGGACTGGGAGCAGATGTATGAGATGGAGACGACTGAGCCCCAAGGTGCCATGGCTAAAGCAGGTACCACCAGGTGGTCCATGACAGCAATGGGAGGGACTTGGGTGATCAGGGTGACCTGATCTTGGGAGATAAATTGGGTGTGGATGAGTGGGTGGGTGCATGGGTGGATGGCTAGAAGGATGGAAGGATGATGGGTGGGTGGATGGAGGGATGATGGGTGGGTGGATGGATGGAAGGATGGAGGGATGATGGGTGGGTAGATGGATGGAAGAATGGAGGGAGTATGGGTGGGTGGATAGAAGGTACTGTGGGTGGTGTTTGGATGTTTAGGTGGCTGTTTGGGTCAACAAACAGATGAATCATGGTTGGATGGATGGAAGGTTAGATAGATGGATGGAGGAGTGGATGGTAGTTACGTGGGTGGGTGGATGGAATGATGGATGGATGGATTCAAGAACTGATATAAGGAAAAGTGAATGGAAACCCAGGTCATTGAGTGGATGGATGCCTGGAACCTTGAACGTACAGCTGGCTGGACACAGAGATAAAGGAACTGATGGATGAACCAAGACACAAATTACAGAAAGAACAGACACATGGATGGGTGGGGAGATCCAACAGCCAGTGGATCAGTGGGAGGAGTGGTGGATGGTTGGTGCTTGTATTGAAGAGTGGTTAGGCAGATGGGTAGATGGACAGATGGTTCAGTAGAAGGATGCACATGTGCTTGGAGGTTCATGTTCCCCACTGTGCCATCTCCACTGCAGTGCCAGCCCCACAGTCAGAGGAACCACCAAGCCAGCCCCGTCTGGGCGAGCTCACAGTCTCTCAAGTCACTCCCAACTCCATCCAGCTGGAATGGACTGTCCATGAGGGCACCTTTGACTCCTTCACAGTGCAATACAGGGATGCCCAAGGTCAACCTCAAGCACTTGCTGTTGATGGTGGATCCCGCACAGTGACTGTGCCTGGGCTGTCTCCATCCCAACGCTACAAGTTCAACCTGTATGGGATATGGGGACGGAAACGGATTGGTCTTATCTCCACCAACGCTGTCACAGGTAAGGACACCTGTGGGCCTTGTCTGTGTCCTCTGTGGATGCTGGGTTTGGAGCAAATCAGGAGCCTTGGCAGGTCCTTTGATCTTGAGGGATGGTGGTAGGCACAACCAAGGCCAGAGGGATGGAGAGATGTTTGTGTGTAGGGGTGTACTATGGGATGAGTCTGTGGGTGGTGGATTGGATGAGTGGCTGGATGGTGGATGGTTTTTGAATGAGCAGCTGGAAAAATGGTTGGGTGGACTGATTGATGGCTGGCTGGATGAATGAATGGAAGGTCAGATGGATGGATAGAGGCATAAATGCATGGAAGCAGGGAGGAATGGAAGTAGAGGTGGTCAGATGGATAATCAGACAGTTTAACAAAATAAAGAGGTGAATGGTGCCTACTACGATAATTGAGTTTCACGAACTGAGGGAGAAGGGTCATGGATGTTGGGTGACAGCATGGAAGGAAGTAAGGGTGGGTGGGAAGACGGATGGATGGATGGAGAGATTTCTGCAGGCTGGCTGACAAAGGGACACTTGGATGGATGGACAGAGAGCTGAAGGAATGGGAACTGGATGGATGGGTGAGTCAAGTGATGGATAGGTGGTTAAATGGTTGGAAGTACAGGCAGACAGACAAATAAATTCATGGATGGAGGGAGGGGGTGGTCTGTGCTCACTGTGTCCTGTGTTCTACTCTTCCTCTTGCAGCCTCGGCCCCACCAAAGGAGGAGCAACTATCACAGCCGATCCTGGGCGAGCTCACAGCCTCCCACATCACCCCTGAATCCATCCAGCTGCAGTGGAGTGTCCCCGAAGGCACCTTTGACTCCTTCACAGTGCTGTACAGGGATGCCCAAGGGCAGCCCCAGGTGCTGCCCGTGGATGGTTCTTCCCGCACGGTGACTGTACCTGGGCTGTCACCTTCCCGACGCTACAGGTTCAACCTGTATGGGGTGTGGGGACGTAAACATCTGGGCCCTGTCTCCACTGACGTTTTCACAGGTGAGAGTGGCTCTAGGCACTCTGACGACCATGAGTTTTCAGTGGGCAGAACTTGTTCAGGGTCTTTGCTGGGTGACTTGGGCCTCTTGGTAACTGTGAAGAGCTGTTGGGTGGTGATTTGGGGCCTTTGAGGACGTCATGGGTGCCCTTTTTCTGCCCTGGTTGTGGAACAGGAGAGGAGCTGGGGCTGGGGCTGTGCTGATCTCCTGGGGCCTTGTGAGAACTGGGAACATCTCTTGGGTGCTGCCTGGGCTAGATATATGGGAGCAAGGAAGGTTGGATGGATGGATAGATGGATGGATGCATCAACAGATGGATGAATATTTACGTTGGTCTAGCTATTTCTGGGGTTGAAAAGTGGCTTGGATGGGTGATTGGGAGCATTAAAGGATGGAAGCATGGATCTCTCTGCAATTACCTGAAGGGAGATTGGAGTGAGATGGGGGTTGGTCTCTTCTCCTGGGCTACCAGTGAGAGGAGAAGAGGAAATGGCCTCAAGTTGCACCAGGGTAGATTTAGATTGGATATGAGGAACAATTTCTTCACTGAAAGAGTTGTTAGGCATTGGATCAGGCTGCCCAGGGAAGTGGTGGGGTCACTGTTCCTGGAGATGTTTAAAAAGTGGATAGATGTGGTACTTGGGGACATGGTTTAGTGGCATGGTAGTGGCAAGTGGATGTTTGGAGTTGATCTTAAAGGTCTCTTCCAACCTTAATTATTCCGTGATTCTATGAACAGACACTAGGATAGTTCATTGGATCTCTGGTCAGAGAGGAATGAGTGGTTGGATAGGCTGATGCTTCAATGGAGGAACAGATTCAAGGACACACTGGGGAGAAATTTGCTTGGAAAGAGATTAGATAGAATCATAGAGTCGTGGAGGGTGGATTTTTTGTCCTGGAATGGACAGATGGATGCTTGGATGGATGGACTGATGGTCTGATAGACAGATGGATGGATAAATGGATACTTAGATGAGTTAGAGGCTTGCTGGTGACTGATCAGTTTGATGACTGGATGGATGGATGGATGGATGGTGGATTGAATAGTAGGATGGGCCCAAACAAGAAAGACATTGAGGTGCTGGAGCATGTCCAGGGAAGGGCAATGAAGTTGGTGAAGGGTCTAGAGCACAAGTCTTCTGAGGAGCACCTGACATTGCTCTCTTTTCCCAAGTACCAAGTGGCAGGACAAGAGGAAAAGGCCTTAAGTTACTCCAGGGGAGGTTTAATTTGGAACATTAGGAGAAATTTTTTCCCCACAAGGCTTGTCAAGCCCTGAAACAGGCTGCCATGAGCAATGGTAGAGCTACCATCCCTGGGGGGATTTAAAAGCTGTGGAGATGTGGTGTTGGGGGACATGGTTTAGTGGTGACCTGGCAGTGCTGGGTTAATGGCTGTACTCGATGATCTTAAAGGTCTATTCCCACCTCAATAATTCTGAGACTCTCTGATTGAATCTGTGATGGGTTAGATGTGTGATTAGGTAGTTGCACAGCCAGATGTTTGGACAAAAAAATGGAATGGTGTTGGATGAGAAGCTGGTGGGAATATTGGTTGGCTCAATGTTTCTTTAGAGGAATAAAGGACCATCTATTTGGGTGAAACGGTGGGTGGGGGTGTGGATTCAAGGCTGAGGGATAAAGAACAGTGCATGTAAAAATGAGAGATTCGAAGGATGAAATAATGGACAAATGGATGGATAGATAGATGGATGAATGGACATGGAGATGTTTCTCTCCTGCATTGTCCCCTCTCTATGGTAGATGCAAACAAGCCAGAGGAGAAGCAACCATCGCAGCCAATCCTGGGCGAGCTCACAGCCTCCCACATCACCCCTGAATCCATCCAGCTGCAGTGGAGTGTCCCCGAGGGCACCTTTGACTCCTTCACGGTGCTGTACAGGGATGCCCAAGGGCAGCCCCAGGTGCTGCCCGTGGATGGTTCTTCCCGCACGGTGACTGTGCCTGGGCTGTCACCTTCCCGACGCTACAGGTTCAACCTGTATGGGGTGTGGGGACGCAAACGTCTGGGCCCTGTTTCTACTGATGCTGTCACAGGTGAGGGTGGCCGTGGGCACTCTGAGGACCATGAGTTTTCAGTGGGCAGAACCTTGTTCAGGGTCTCTGCTGGATGACTTGGGCCTCTTGGAAATCAGGAACGGTTGTTGGGTGGTGATTTGGGTCTGGACATCTGAATGGGAGCACGGAAGGTTGGAAGGATGGATGGATGGATGGATGGAAGTGTACTGGGATAAGTGTGATTTTTGGGTGGCTGACAAGATGCGTGTTGCATGGATGGAAGGAAGAAAGTGGAGATACTTGACCATGAAGAGTGGGTGAATGGCTGCTTGGTTGTTTGGTTGAATGGATGAATATGTGTATTGGTGGTTGAAAGGTTGGATGACTGTGTTTCTGTTTTGTGAACTCATTGATTGATTAGATGAATGTGTGAATACGAATTTGAATGGAGGACAGAAGGGTGGTGAAAAGATTGGATTGATGGATGTTAGGTTGTTTCATTGGAAGAGTAAAGGAGAGTAATTTCTGTTTGATGGTTAATTGTGTGTTTGGATTAAAAGGATGATGCATTTAAAAATATTCACAGAGAGATTGGTAATTGGATGGATGGATGCATCATTGGATGGATGGTTGTGTGGATGGATGAAAGGTTAGATGGAAAGATTTTTGGGTGGTTGAATGGCTGAATGGATAGAAGGATGTACGGAAACATGTCCTGTGTGTTGATGGCTTAATGGAGAGATGGAAGATTGGAAGGTTGGGCAAATTGGTAGATAAATCAGTGGAAGTGTGGGTAGATGGTTGCATGTGTGAATGCATTGAGCCTGGATTAGTTTGTAGAAGTTTCAGAGCAGGATCGGTGGTTTGAATGCTTGGATGGAGACATAATTGGGTGAAAGGATTGAAACTTGCATGGATGGATGGATCGATGGGTGCATTGGTTGGATGTGTGGGTAGGTTGGATGAGGGGATAGGTTAGATGTCTGGGTTTATTGAAGCTTCAATGAATGGGAAAGCATTTGGTAGGTTGATAGGAGGAGGGGCTCCTAGGAGTGACAGGAGGACAAACTTGTGTGTTGTTTCTGTCCTACTTATTTTGTAATCCAACTATAACTAATATAAAATATCCTTAGATGTGTAAAATCATATTTGTTATGAAGCTTCCCATCCTAAAATCTGGCAGGCAAAAACATTACATTGTCTATAGTGATGCCTGTAAGAAACCTGAAGTCAACACACACCTTTTTTTATCTCTAAGCTTTCCTATCATAGGTAATAAAACACATTCACTATATGCAAACGCCTATACCAAGTTCTATTTTAAAATCTCAAACTGCTCATTTGAAGGTTTTAAATCAAATTCTATTTCTCACACCTTTAGCTTAATCATGAGAAATATACAAGATAAGCAGTATTTGTTGCACACTTAAATCATGAAAGAACGTTTCAAGACATACTTGCAGGCACAGAGTTAGATATTTATGATTTTGCATAATCTATCAAATATTATTATAACATAATGAAAAATTTATTTACAATATCCAAGGCAAGATGTATGGAGAGATGGATGGATGGACATTTGGGTGATTATGACCAGCTTTGTCCCCACTCTTCCGCAGCTGCAACTGAGATAGAGGAGGAACAACCATCGCAGCCAATCCTGGGAGAGCTCGTAGCCTCCCACATCACCCCTGACTCTGTCCAGCTGGAGTGGAGTGTCCCCGAGGGCACTTTTGACTCCTTCACGGTGCAGTACAGGGATGCCCAAGGGCAGCCCCAGATGCTGCCCGTGGATGGATCTTCCCGCACAGTGACCGTGCCTGGGCTGTCACCTTCCCGACGCTACAAGTTCAACCTGTATGGGATGTGGAGACGCAAACGTCTGGGCCCTGTTTCCACTGACGCTGTCACAGGTGAGGGTGGCTCTGGGGACTCTATGGATCATGTTTTTCAGTGGGGAGAAGCTTGTTCAGTGTCTGTGTTGATTGACTTTGGCCTCTTGGGAACTGGGAAGAGCTGTTGGTGCTGATTTGTGTCTGGATGTCTGAATGGGAGCATGAAATGTTGGAAAGGTGGTGGGAATATTGGATGGATAGAGGGAGAAAAGGATGGAGAGAGGAAAAGATAGAAGGAGAGAGAGAAGGAAGGGATGGAGAAATGGATGGCGTGGGATGAGAGGATGAAGGGGTGGAGGAAGGAATAGAGGAAGGGACAGAGGGATGCATTATTGAAGTACATGGTGCAGCAGATACCAGACCATGACATGGACAGTTGCTGGATTGGCTGCATGGTGACAAATAAGTTGATTGAGCCTAGTTGTGAAAGGCTCTTGGCTTGGTGAGTGATGAGGTGGATGGATTGGTGGAGAGATGGGTAAGGGGAATGACATGGATATCTAGATGGTTGCAAAGGTGATGGTTGGGGCAGTGTTAAGGTGGCTGGAAGGATGCATGAGAGTAAGTTTTAGTGAGCTCATATCACAGTATCACAGTATGTTAGGAGTTAGAGGGGACCTCGAAAGATCATCTAGTCCAAGCCCCCTGCCACAGCAGGATTCCCTAAGACTAGGTCACATCAAAGCTTCTCTAACCTGGAATTGAAGCTGGGTCCCATCGGTGAGAGCACCAAATCCTAACCACTAACCACCTCCTGTCCCAATGCCTATTAACAAAGCTGTATTCAAGTTTAACGAGGATATCTATTAATGTTTTATCTAGGAAGCAATATTAAGGATTTTAAAATGAGCTTTGAGGTCCTAAGCATTTACCAGAACTATGAGGCATTACCACGCACTCTCCTGTAAAGAAATGGTGAGCCACAGAGAAATCTCTGCTCCATCTCACCCAACCAAACGCTCTATCTGCATCAATACACATATATCTGGAGTCTCTGAGTCTTAATTTTAACATCAGCTCTTCCAGTAACTACCATTTAACCTGTTCAAGCGACAATACTGATAATTGCCCAAGGTTTTAGTGTTCTGTTGGAAACAATGGCAACTGTGCTCCCATTTGTGCTGTTACCAGATAATAAATTCCTCCAGACAAAACAGAATGCAGCCTCCAAGAAAGAAAATGCAGATTTCATTTGCGCTCTACCCTTCAGAACCAATGTGTCAATTTATGTGACTTAGTGCCTATAGATCACACAGTGCCCCAGGAGCCAGGAATTTTGTCATGTCAGTTTAGTGCCAGCAGAAGTGGTTGTTTACAGAAAAGAAGTTGCAGGAAAGTTCTTGGTGTGGCAGAGCTTTTCATAATTTTATGCAAGCCTTGAACAAAACATTATTGTGGTTATCTTCCGCCTCAAATATCATATATAAAAGTTAATTTTAAGATGACAAAAATAAAAATTAGTAATGGAAACTATTCCTTTTTTTTTCCTGAAAAGAGCTGTCATTAAATTGAAGAATTCCTTTGAAGATTAAGAGTGAGCACAAGAATTTCCCTTTTGTGCACACAACATTAAAAGATTTTCTTCAGATGAGCTCCAAAAGAATCAAAACTTGGCAAATTAAATTCACCTTAGGGATATTATATTCCTGAGTTTGTAAGAGTAATATAAACATTTACCATGAAACTAGGTACTCTGGTGCTTTCAGAATAAACAAAACCTTTTATCTGAAGTCTGAATTTAAATTAAGCTATTTAAAGAATTAAAATTCTGCCAACTTCTGCTCTTCAGAGGCAATATTTTCTCCCTAATCTCCAGTAGGTGTTTTCAGTTCATATACACTTTATTATTCCGCAGGATGCAGTCTCACTAAAGTAGTTCAAGCAAGTGGAAGACTGTAACTGTCAGCACTAACAGCTCAACATAGAATAAAAATGAGGCATCCTATCAATCCAATCACCACATGATCTGATTTTTCTCTACAAATTACATTAAATGATAAAAATACTAAGAATCTACTTGCCATAAAACAAATGATCTCAGTTTAAGAGAAGAGTTAAGTAGTAGTCATCCTAATGTCACCCTTCAGAAAAGGTGGAGACAAGAAACTGCCTGTAGATACTGAGTTTAAAAGAAACATGAAACCGGAAAAGATGCACACACCTCTCGAAGGCATCAGTTCCTCCAGAATGATTTTGCTTCATACCTAGGAATCACATTCAAAAAGCAATAAACCAGATATTAGTTAAATCTCTCTTTTCAGTCAACTGAAAAATATCACTATTTTGTATAATGATAATTGATTCTTATGTAAAAGCATCTTTTATAATTGATAAGCATATAGCGTAAGTATATAGCTATGCTATTCTTGATATCTTACCTCTCTAGAATTAAAGAGAGACCATACCTAAGAGTAGCGCCATGATGAGTTGAATGGATGGATGGATGAAATGGTGATTGGATAGAAAAAGTAAAGGATAGTTGGATGGACATGGAGATTTTTATGCTCAGAATTCCTCCCTATCTATTATAGCTCCAGTAGAGCCAGAAGAGGTACCACCACCGCAGCCGATCCTGGGCGAGCTCACAGCCTCCCACATCACCCCTGAATCCATCCAGCTGCAGTGGAGTGTCCCCGAGGGCACCTTTGACTCCTTCACGGTGCAGTACAAGGATGCCCAAGGGCAGCCCCAGGTGCTGCCCGTGGATGGTTCTTCCCGCACGGTGACTGTGCCTGGGCTGTCCCCTTCCCGACACTACAAGTTCAACCTGTATGGGCTGTGGCGACGCAAACGTCTGGGACCCGTTTCCACTGATGCTGTCACAGGTGAGGGTGGCTCTGGGCACTCTGAGAACCATTGTTTTTCAGTGAGCAGAAGCTTGTTCAGAGTCTGAGCTGGGTGTCTTCTTGGGAGCTGTGAAGAGCTGTTGGGTGTTTATTTGGGTCTGGATGTCTGAATAGGAGCACGGACAGTTGGAAGGATGAAGAGGTCATTGGATCTATGGATGAGTGGATGGATGTTTGGATAGTTGGAAGGAAATGGGGGTATCTTAGATTCTACATTGTTAGCTCACTCTTGCAGCTCCAGTAGAGGCAGAAGAGGAACCACAGTCCCAGCCAACCCTGGGCAAGCTCACAGCCTCCCACATCACCCCTGAATCCATCCAGCTGCAGTGGAGTGTCCCCGAGGGCACCTTTGACTCCTTCACAGTGCAGTACAGGGATGCCCAAGGGCAGCCCCAGGTGCTGCCCGTGGATGGATCTTCCCGCACGGTTACTGTGCCTGGGCTGTCCCCTTCCCGACGCTACAAGTTCAATCTGTATGGAATGTGGGGACGCAAACGTCTGGGCCCCATCTCCACTGATGCTGTCACAGGTGAGGGTGGCTCTGGGCAATCTGCGGTCCATGAGTTTTCAGTGGGCAGAACTTGTTCAGGGTCTGAGCTGGGTGGCTTTGGCTTCTTGGGAACTGGGAACAGCTGTTGGGTGTTTATTTGGGTCTGGATGTCTGAATGGGAGCAAGGAAGGTTGGAAGGATGAAGGGATCGTTGGGTGGATGGATGGATAGTAGGAGGAGTTTATGATTTTTGGGGTGATTAACAGGATGGATGTTGCATGGATGGAAGGAAGAAAGTGGAGATACTTGACCATGAAGAGTGGGTGAATGGCTGCTTGGTTATTTGGTTGAATGGATGAATATGTGTACTGATGGATGAAAGGTTGGATGACTGTGTTTCTGTTTTGTGAACTGAATGAGTGATTGGATGAATGTGCAGAGAAGAAGTTGAATGGAGGACAGAAGGGTAGTGAGGTGATTGGATGGATGGATTTTGGGTTGGTTCATTGGAGGAATAAAGAATAGTAATTTTGATGTAATGGTTAATTGGGTGTTTGGATTAAAGGGATGATGGATAGAAAATGATTCTTAGAGAGACGGATAATTGGATGGATGGATAGATGGATGTGTTACGGGATCAGTTTAGGTTTTTTGGTTGGTTGACAGGATGGATGTTGTATGGATGGATGGAAGAATATGTAGATAATTGGGCTGTGAAGGTTGAATGGCTGCTTGGTTGTTTGGTTGAATGCATGAGTATTCATGGATAAAATGTTGGATACGTGTGTTTCTGTTCTGTGAACTGAATGAGTAACTGGAGGAATGTGTGGATATGGAGTTGGATGGAGGACGGAAGGGTGATGGAATGGATGGATGGATGCATGGAAGCATGCATGCATAGATGGATGGATGCATCGTTGGGTGGATAGTTGTGTGGATGAATGGAACGTTAGATGGCACAATATTCTGTTGGTTGGATGAATGGCTCGATTGAAGGATGTGTGGAAGCATGTCTTTTCATGGAATAATGGACAGATGGATTATGAATAATTGCATGGCTGGGTGAACTCATAGATCAATTAGTGGAAGCACGACTGAATTAATTGAGTCTGGATTAATTTACACATGTTTCAGAGCAGGAACGGTGGGTTGGATGGTTAAATGGAGACACAACTGGGAGAAAGTGTGGAATTTTGCATGGACAGATGGGTGGATTTATTGGATGCATGGGGTTTATTTGATGTCTAGGTTGTTTGAGGCTTAAATGAATGGTGAATTGGCTAGGGGGTTGATAGGAGGAATAGATTGGAGGAGTGACAGAAGGAGATAATAGCTGGTTGTTGGGTGGATGGTAAAATGGATGGATGGACACATGGATGTTTTACCCTTTGTGTTGTCGATGCTATTCAGCATCTGCAACAAAGCCAGAGGAGGAACCACAGTCCCAGCCAATCCTGGGGGAGCTCACAGCCTCCCACATCACCCCTGACTCCATCCAGCTGCAGTGGAGCGTCCCCGAGGGCACCTTTGACTCCTTCATGGTGCAGTACAAGGATGCCCAAGGGCAGCCCCAGGTGCTGCCCGTGGATGGTTCTTCCCGCATGGTGACTGTGCCTGGGCTGTCCCCTTCCCAACGCTACAAGTTCAACCTGTATGGAATGTGGGGACGCAAACGTCTGGGCCCCATCTCCACTGATGCTGTCACAGGTGAGGATGCCTGCAGGTCCCATCAATGTCCCTTCAGGGCTCTTCATTTGAGGAGGTGGCACAGCCTGAGCAGGATCTGTGCTGTATCTATGGGACCTGATGGGAACTGCCAATATCTCTTAGAACCTGTCTGGAGGCTGGGTGGAATATAAGGAGTAGGCTTGGTTGTAAGAGTGGAGGGATGAGAGGTGGACAGATGTATGGAGGGGCACTGAGATGAAGGATAGGACAAAGGATGTATTTCTGGATGGGGTTTGGCATGTTGGTTGGATTGTTAATGATCTTCTCCTCAGGTGTCTTGATGGAAACATGGGTGTGGGCATGTCTATTTGGTAGGTTTATTGGTGGTCTAAGTAATGGACAAAACCAAGGGCTGCTCAAGGCTAAAGGAAGAAGGTGAATTCAATAAATGGGAATCAGGGTGGTAAGTGGACAAATGGATATTTGAAAGTAGAGATGTAGACAAACATGGACCTGTGAAGTGAGTAAGAGATCAATGAATGGATGGATGAGCATATGGGGGGGTGAAGAGTTAAAACATAGGATCTAGAGATGATTTCTGTAATGACTTGACAGTTGAATGGTCATATTGATGGATGGAGGGATAGATGGACAGATGTTTCTATTTATCATGGTCCATAATCTCTTGCAGCTGCAACTGAGCCAAAACAAGAACCACAGTCCCAGCCAATCCTGGGCGAGCTCACAGCCTCCCACATCACCCCTGAATCCATCCAGCTGCAGTGGAGCGTCCCTGAGGGCACCTTTGACTCCTTCATGGTGCAGTACAGGGATGCCCAAGGGCAGCCCCAGGTGCTGCCCGTGGATGGTTCTTCCCGCACGGTGACCGTGCCTGGGCTGTCCCCTTCCCGTCGCTACAAGTTCAACCTGTATGGGGTGTGGGGACGTAAACGTCTGGGCCCTGTTTCCATGGATGCTGTCACAGGTGAGGGTGGCTCTGGGCAATCTGCGGTCCATGAGTTTTCAGTGGGCAGAACTTGTTCAGGGTCTGAGCTGGGTGGCTTTGGCTTCTTGGGAACTGGGAACAGCTGTTGGGTGTTTATTTGGGTCTGGATGTCTGAATGGGAGCAAGGAAGGTTGGAAGGATGAAGGGATCGTTGGGTGGATGGATGGATAGTAGGAGGAGTTTATGATTTTTGGGGTGATTAACAGGATGGATGTTGCATGGATGGAAGGAAGAAAGTGGAGATACTTGACCATGAAGAGTGGGTGAATGGCTGCTTGGTTGTTTGGTTGAATGGATGAATATGTGTATTGGTGGTTGAAAGGTTGGATGACTGTGTTTCTGTTTTGTGAACTGAATGAGTGATTGGATGAATGTGCAGAGAAGTTGAATGGAAGACAGAAGGGGTATGGGAAGACGGGATGGATGGATGTTTGGTAGGTTCATTTGAGGAATAAAATAGTGTATTTTCTCTTTGATGGTTAATTGGGTGTTTGGATTAAAGGGATGATGGATGGAAAAAGATTCATAGAGAAATGGGTAATTGGACAGATGGATGGATGGATAGATGGATTGTTGGGTGGATGCAATGATGGATTATTGGATGGATGGATCATTGCATGGATGGATCGTTGGAGGGATGCCTTGAAGGATTGTTGGATGAATGGATCATTGGATGGTGAGGTGTTTGTGTTACTGAAATATCAGAGAATCTCTTTAACAACATTGTAGCATTAAGAAGCAGGCATTCTTCATTGCAGCATGCAGTGCACGGGGATAGCTCCATTAACATGCATGTCCAGTGAGCTGAGCTATCAGGTTCTAGTTACTAAGAAGATACATATTCCTAGCATTTCCTGGAATGATCATGCATATACATAGGATTTCTAGGAATTCATTAGCATAGATTACCATAGTCTCCTGCATGAGCTCTTGTCCGAGAGGCTGGGGGGGAATGATCAGCAAGTCCCTTTCAAAAAGTTTCAGGATGGTCTTCAGGTCCTCTCATCGAATTCCAGGCTTCTTTTCTCCACATTCCAAAGTGTCCCATTTATCTTTGACAGCCAGAACAGTCCAAGAATGCCAGAGCATTCTGTGTGAGGCTGGGGAATTTTTTTTTAAGATTCATACTTGGACATATTGCTCTTGATAATGATGAACTGTAAAGTTCTCACAAAAGGTGGATGGCCATTTGATGGATGATTTGAAGGCTGGATGATTTAATCATAATATTGATTCAAGCAGTGACTGTAGAAAAATGGGGGGAGGGACGGAAGGAAGGAGGGAGGAAGTGAGGCAGCAATGGATGGGTGGGTGGATGGATGGATAATTGAATGGATATGTGGATGTTTTATGCTTTGGGTTGTTAATTCCATGCTGCAGCTTCATCTGAACCAAAAGAGGAACAACCATCACAGCCAATCCTGGGCGAGCTCACAGCCTCCCACATCACCCCTGAATCCATCCAGCTGCAGTGGAGCGTCCCTGAGGGCACCTTTGACTCCTTCATGGTGCAGTACAGGGATGCCCAAGGGCAGCCCCAGGTGCTGCCCGTGGATGGTTCTTCCCACACGGTGACGGTGCCTGGGCTGTCCCCTTCCCGACGCTACAAGTTCAACCTGTATGGGATGTGGAGACGCAAACGTCTGGGCCCCATCTCCACTGATGCTGTCACAGGTGAGGGTGGCTCTGGGCACTCTGAGGACCATGGTTTGGCAGTGAGCAGGGTCTGTGCTGGATGACTTTGGACTCTTGGGAACTGGGAAGAGCGGTTGGGTGCTGATTTGTGTCTGGATGTCTGAATGGGAGCATGGATGGTTGGACAGATGACAGGCTTATTAGATGGATAGATAGATGGAGGGAGGAAAGGATGACAGGAGAGAGAGAAGGAAGGGATGGAGAAATGGATGGAGTGGGGATGGAAGGATGAAACGGTAGAAAGAGGAATAGAGGAAGGGACAGAGGGATGCTTTATTGAAGTACATGGTGCAGCAGCTCCAGAGGATAACATGGACAATTGCTGGATTGGCTGCGTGGTGGCAGATAAGTTGAAGTGAGCCTAGTTATGGGAGGCTCTTGGCTTGGTGAGTGATGAGGTGGATGGATGGGTGGAGTGATGGGTGGGAGGAATGACATGAATATCTGGATGGTTGCAAAGGTGATGGTTGGGGCATTGTTAAGGTGGCTGAAAGGATGCATGGAAGCAAGATTGAGTGAGCTCATAAATGGTGCCATAATAAGTTGAATGGATGGGTGGATGAAATGATGGTTGGATAGAAAAAAGTAATGGGTGGATGGACTTGGGGATTTTTATGCTCAGAATTCTTCCCTATCTATTATAGCTCCAGTTGAGCCAGAAGAGGTACCACCATCGGAGCCAATCCTGGGTGAGCTCGTAGCCTCCCACATCACCCCTGACTCTGTCCAGCTGGACTGGAGTGTCCCCGAAGGCACCTTTGACTCTTTCACGGTGCAGTACAAGGATGCCCAAGGGCAGCCCCAGATGCTGCCCGTGGATGGTTCTTCCCGCATGGTGACCGTGCCTGGGCTGTCCCCTTCCCGACGCTACAAGTTCAACCTGTATGGGATGTGGGGACGCAAACGTCTGGGCCCCATCTCCACTGATGCTATGACAGGTGAGGGTGGCTCTGCGAACTCTGAGAGCCATAAGTTTTCAGTGAGCAGAACCTTGGCTGTGTCTCTGCTGAGTGGCTTGGACCCCTTAGGAGCAGCAAACCGCTGTTGGGTGCTGATTTGTGTCTGGATGTCTGAATGAGAGCATGGAAGGTTGGAAGGTTGAAGAGATCTTAGGACGGAAAGATACTGGGATGAGGTTGTGATATTTTGTTGTTTGACAGGATGGATGTTTCATGAATGGCTGGAATATTATGGAGCTAGTTGACTGATGAAGAGTGGATGAATTGCTGCTCAGTATTTTGGCTGAATGGAGAGATGAGTATTTTTCTTGTTTTGTGAATTGGCTGAGTGGATGAGTGATGGGATAGATGTGTGGATATGAATTAGGATGGAGTACAGAAGGATGGATGGATGGAAGGTTACATGGGTTGATATTCTGTTAGTTGATTGGATGAATGGGTAGATTGAAGGATGTGTGGAAGCATGTCTTTTCTCTTCATGACATAACGGAGAGATGGATTATGCACAATTGGATGGCTGGGTGAATTCAGAGATGAATTAGTGGAGGCATGGTTTCATGGTTTCATGACTGAATGAATTGAGTCTGGATTAATTTAGAGATGTTTCAGAGCATGAGTTCTGGTTTTGATGCTTGGATTAAGACACAATTGTGTGGAAGTATGGAATTTTGCATGATTGGATTGATGGTTTGTTTGGGTGTGTGGTTTGGTTAGATGAATGGGTTCTTTGAGGCTTAATTGAATAGTGAAGTGTCAGGTGGGTTGGTGGGAGGAATGGATTGAAGGAGTGACAGAAGGAGAAAATTGTGTGCTGTTGGGTGGATGGACAGATAGATGGATGGATAGGGGGATATTTTCTGCTCTTCATTGTCCTTTTTATGGTGCAGCTGCAGCTGAGCCAGAAGAGGAACAACCATCGGAGCCGATCCTGGGGGAGCTCACAGCCTCCCACATCACCCCTGACTCCGTCCAGCTGGAGTGGAGTGTCCCTGAGGGCACCTTTGACTCTTTCACGGTGCAGTACAAGGATGCCCAAGGGCAGCCCCAGATGCTGCCCGTGGATGGTTCTTCCCGCACGGTGACTGTGCCTGGGCTGTTGCCTTCCCGACGCTACAAGTTCAACCTGTATGGGGTTTGGAGACACAAACGTCTGGGCCCCATCTCCACTGACTTTGTAACAGGTGAGGACATTTTTAGGCGTCATCTGTGTCCCTTCAGGGATTTTGTTTTTAGGTGTTGGTATAGTTTGAGCAAGACCTTTTCTGGTACACGTGGACTTGGTGGAAACAGAGAAGATCTCTCAGGACCTGGCTGGAAGCTGAGAGGAAGGATGGGTGCATGCTTGGTTGGAGGGATGAGAGGTGAACAGATGTATGGAGGGGCATTGAGATGAAGGATAGGACAAAGGATGTATTTCTGGATGGGGTTTGGCTTGTTGGTTAGTTTGTTGATGATTTTCTCTCCTGATGTCTTTAAGGAAGCATGGATGCCGTCATTCTGATTGGTGGGATCAAGTAATGACAGTGTTGGGTCAAGTAATGGGCAAGAGCTGGTGAAGGCTAAAAGAAAAAGGGAATGGGGAATTGGGTAAAAGGGAACCCAGATGGTGAATGGACAAATAGATATTTGGAAGGAGACATGTAGAAAATGGTGGACATTTCAACTGAGAAAGAGATGGATGGATGGGTGGGTACCTGGATGAGTCTGTGATTTTTGTGTGGTTGACTGGATGGGTGATGCATGGGTAAAAGCATATGGAGATAGGACAGCTTTGGTCAGGGTCAGTGCTGGGTCACTTGGGACTGTTGGCAACCAGAAACAGCTGTTGGGTGCTGATTTAGGACTGTATGTCTTGTGGGAGAATGGAAGGTTGGAAGGACAAATGGATCATTGGGTAGATGGATGGATGGATTTATGGATTAGTACCTGGATGAGTGTATGATGGATGGATATATGGGTAGGTGAAGAGATAAAACGAAGAATCTAGACGTGATTTCTGTGACTGGCTCGGCAGTTGAATGGTCATATTTATGGAATGATGGATTGAAGTTTGGATGAAAGGGTAGATGGATAGGTGGACAAATGGATGGATGAACTGATGGATGGATGAAAGGACACATGGATGTTTATATTTCTTATGTTCCCCTCTCTCTTGCAGCCCCATCTGAAACAAAAGAGGAACAACCATCACAGCCAATCCTGGGCGAGCTCACAGCCTTCCACATCACCCCTGACTCCATCCAGCTGCAGTGGAGTGTCCCTGAGGGCACCTTTGACTCCTTCACGGTGCAGTACAGGGATGCCCAAGGGCAGCCCCAAGTGCTGCCCGTGGATGGTTCTTCCCGCACGGTGACCGTGCCTGGGCTGTCCCCTTCCCGACGCTACAAGTTCAACCTGTATGGAATGTGGGGACGCAAACGTCTGGGCCCTGTTTCCACCGATGCTGTCACAGGTGAGGGTGGCTCTGGGCATTCTGAGGACTATGAGTCTGCAGTGGGGACAGCTTTGGTCAGGGTCTGTGCTGGGTCACTTGGGACTGTTGACAACCAGGAACGGCTGTGGGGTGCTGATTTAGGACTCTATGTCTGAGTGGGAGCATGGAAGGTTGGAAGGATAAAGGGATCATTGGGTGGGTGGATGCATGGATGGATGAATACCCGGGTGAGTCTGTGATTTTTGGGTGATGGTCAGGATGGGTGATGCATGGATGGAAGGAAGAATATGGAGATAGTTGTCCTATGAATGGTAGATGAATGGCTGCTTGATTAGTTGAATGGATGAGTATGTGTAATGGTGGATGTTTGACTGGAGGAATAAAGGAGTGTCTTTTTGGTTTCATACTTAATTTTGTGTTTGGATTACATGGATGATTGAAGGAAAAGTTTTATGAAGAAGTTGGTAATTGGACAGATGATGGATAGATGGATGGAGGAATAGATACACACTTGAATGAGTTAATGAACACAGTGATTGATGCTTGGATTCATTGATGGACAGACAGAGAGCCTGTGACTGGTTCATGCACTTTGTGCTTTGGGTGGTTGGACAGATACATGAACTGAACGATATTGTCGTGCTGCGACAACGGGAGAGTCATTTGATAATTTAAATGGATGTTATTGTAATAGGATGATTTAATGGCAGAATATAATCAAGCAGTGACAGAAGGAAAACTGGAGGGAGGGAGGATAACAGGATGGATGGATGGATGGTTGGATGCAAGGATGGAAGGGTAGGTGACATGGTTTTTGGTTGGTTGAATAGATAAATGGATAGAAGGATGTGTGGAAGCATGTCTTGAGCT
This sequence comes from Galbula dea, assembly GCA_013399015.1. Taxonomy (NCBI): domain Eukaryota; kingdom Metazoa; phylum Chordata; class Aves; order Piciformes; family Galbulidae; genus Galbula; species Galbula dea. The sequence goes on from VWZX01000646.1 coordinate 89,106, forward strand.
TTGATAGCTTTATGGAGAGATGGATGATTGGAACACTGAGGGCACTGGTAGACAAATTACTAGAATCATAGAATCATAGAATCGTTAGAGTTGGAAGGGATCATCTAGTTCCAACCCCCCCTCCCTGGCAGGGACACCATCCACTGGATCAGGTTGCCCAGGGCCCCATCAAGCCTTGTTTTAAAAGCTTCCAGGGATGAGGCTTCCACAACCTCTCTGGGCAACCTGTTCCACTGTCTAGCCACCCTCATAGTGAAGAACTTCCTCCTAATATCCAACCTAAATCTGCCCTCCTCTAGCTAACACCCATTTCCCCTGGTTCTATCACTGTCTGACCTCCTAAAAAGTCCTTCACCAGCTTTCTTGTAGGCCCGCTTCAGAAACTGGAAGGCCACAAGAAAGTCTCCTCGGAGCCTTCTCCTCTGCAGCCTGAACAATCCCAACTCTCTCAGTCTGTCCTCATAGGAGAGGTGCTCCAGCCCTTCTCTAGACTTGCTCCAGCACCCCCATATCCCTCTTGTAATAGGGGCTACAGAACTGGACACAATATTCCAGGTGGGGTCTCACGAGAGCAGAGTAGAGGGGAAGAATCACCTCCCTTGACCTGCTGGCCATGCTCCTCTTGATGCAGCCTAAGATACGGTTGGCCCTCTGTGCTGCAAGCACACACTGGCAGCTCATGTTGAGCTTCTCATCCATCAACACCCCCAAGTCTCTTTCCGCAGGGCTGCTCTCAAGCAAGTCCTCACCCAGCCTGTATCAGTGCTTGGGATTGCCCTGACCCAGATGTAGAACCTTGCACTTGGTCTTGTTGAACTTCGTGAGGTTGGCATGGCCCCACCTCTCCAGCCTGTGCAGGGCCATCTGGATGGCATCCCTCCCCTCAAGTGTATCAACAGAATCACAGAATCATTACGGTTGGAAAGGACCCTCAAGATCATCTAGTCCAACCGATAGCCCTACACTACTCTTACCCCTTAATCATCCCCTGAAGAAACACATCTATCCTCTTCTTAAAAACCTCCAGGGGTGGTGACTCCACCACCTCCCTGGACAGCCTATTCCAATATCTCACCACTCTTTCAGTAAAGAAATTCTTCCTAATATCTAATCTAAACCTACCCTGGCTCAGCTTAAGCCCATTCCCTCTAGTCCTGTCACTAGTCACAAGGGAGAAGAGGCCAACACCCGCCTCCCTAGAATGGCGTTTCAAGTAGCTGAAGAGAGCGATAAGGTCTCCCCTCAGCCTCCTCTTCTCCAGGCTAAACAAGCCCAGCTCCCTAAGCCTCTCCTCATAAGGCCTGTTTTCCAGACCCCTGACTAGCTTAGTTGCCCTTCTCTGCACCCTCTCTAGTAGCTCAATGTCCTTCCTAAACTGCGGTGCCCAAAACTGCACACAGTACTCGAGGTGTGGCCTCACCAGTGCCGAGTACAGTGGCAAGATCACCTCCCTGCTCCTGCTGGTCACACTATTCCTGATGCAAGCCAGGATGCCATTGGCCTTCTTAGCCACCTGGGCACACTGCTGACTCATGTTCAGCCGGCCGTCAATCAGCACCCCCAGGTCCTTCTCTGCTGGGGAGCTCTCCAGCCACACCTTCCCGAGCCTGTAGCGCTGCTGGGGGTTGTTACGCCCAAAATGCAGGACTCTACCTTTAGCCTTATTAAAACTCATCCCATTGGCCTCTGCCCATCTATCCAGCCTATCTAGGTCCCTCTGCAGAGCCTGCCTACCCTCAAGCAGATTGACACTCCCACCCAGCTTAGTGTCATCTGCAAACTTACTAAGGGTGCACTTTATCCCCTCATCCAAGTCATCAATAAAGATGTTGAACAGGAGAGGCCCCAGCACTGACCCCTGAGGGACACCACTCATGACCGGCCACCAACCGGACTTGACTCCATTGAGCACAACCCTCTGGACTCGGCCATCCAACCAGTTTTTGATCCAGCCAAGTGTGTGCTCATCCAAGCCACAAGCAGCCAGTTTCTCAAGGAGAATGCTGTGGGAAACTGTGTCAAACGCCTTGCTAAAGTCAAGGTATACAACATCCACAGCCAGTTACACACAGCTTGGTGTCATCGGCAAAGTTGCTGAGGGAGCACTCAATGCCACTGTCCGTGTCACTGACAGAGATGTTGAACAAGACTGGTCCCAGTACTGATCCTTGAGGGACTCCACTTGTCACTGGCCTCCACTTAGACATGGATCCACTGACATGACTGAAAGGGTTGAGCCCGGATTAATTTGTAGATGTTTCAGTGGAGGATTGGTGGTTTAAATGCTTGGGTGGAGACATAATGGAGCGGAAAGATTGAGTCTTGCCGGGATGGATGGATGGATGGGTGCATTGGTTGGACATGTGGGTAGGTTGGATAGGTGGATTAGTTAGTTGTCTGGGGTTTTCAGGCTTCAGTGAATGGTAAAGCATTTCAGGGGCTGGTAGGAGGAATGGCTCCTAGGAGTGACAGGAGGACAAACTTGTCTGTCGTTGGATGTATGGAGAGAGAGATGGATGAACATTTGGGTGATTCTGACCAGCTTTGTCCCCACTCTCCTGCAGCCACAACTGAGATAGAGAAGGAACAAGCATCACAGCCAATCCTGGGTGAGCTCACAGCCTCCCACATCACCCCTGACTCTGTCCAGCTGCAGTGGAGTGTCCCCGAGGGCACCTTTGACTCCTTCGCGGTGCAGTACAAGGATGCCCAAGGGCAGCCCCAGGTGCTGCCCGTGGATGGATCTTCCCGCATGGTGGCCGTGCCTGGGCTGTCCCCTTCCCGTCGCTACAAGTTCAACCTGTATGGGGTGTGGGGACGCAAACGTCTGGGCCCTGTTTCCACTGACGCTGTCACAGGTGAGGGTGGCTCTGGGGACTCTATGGATCATGTTTTTCAGTGGGGAGAAGCTTGTTCAGTGTCTGTGCTGAGTGGCTTTGGCCTCTTGGGAACTGTGAAGAGCTGTTGGGTGCTGATTTGTGTCTGGATGTCTGAATAGGAGCAAGCAATGTTGTAAGGATAAAGGGAGCAATAGCTGGCTGGCTGGTTGACTGGATTCATGGAGAAGGGGATATGTTACACTTTACATTTTCCCCTCTCCCTTAAAGCTCCAGTAGAACCAGAAGAGGAACCACAGTCCCAACCAATCCTGGGTGACCTCACAGCCTCCCATGTCACCCCTGACTCCATCCAGCTGGAGTGGAGTGTCCCCGAGGGCACCTTTGACTCTTTCACAGTGCAGTACAAGGATGCCCAAGGGCAGCCCCAGGTGCTGCCCGTGGATGGTTCTTCCCGCACGGTGACCGTGCCTGGGCTGTCCCCTTTCCGACGGTACAAGTTCAACCTGTATGGGGTGCAGGGACGCAAACGTCTGGGCCCCATTTCCACCAATGCTGTGACAGGTGAGGGTGACTCTGGGCACTGTGAGAACCGTTATGTTTCAGTGAGCAGAAGCTTAGAAAATCTCTGAACTGGGTGTCTTTGTCTTCTTGGGAACAGGGAAGAGCAGGTGGGTGGTGATTTGTGTCTGGTTCTCTGAATGGGTGCATAGAGAGTTGGAAGGATGAAGGGATCATTGGATGCTTGGATGTATGGATGGAGGGAAGGATGGATATTTGGTTGGGTGGATGGATATGGGGATGTTTAATATTCTGCATTGTCCTCTCACTCTTGCAGCTCCAGTAGAGCCAGACGAGGAACCACAGTCCCAGCCGATCCTGGGAGACCTCACAGCCTCCCATATCACCCCTGACTCTGTCCAGCTGGAGTGGAGTGTCCCTGAGGGCACCTTTGACTCCTTCACAGTGCAGTACAGGGATGCCCAAGGGCAGCCCCAGGTGCTGCCCGTGGATGGTTCTTCCCGCATGGTGACCGTGCCTGGGCTGTTGCCTTCCCGACGCTACAAATTCAACCTGTACGGAATGTGGGGGCGCAAACGTCTGGGCCCCGTCTCCACAGACGCTGTGACAGGTGAGGGAGGCTCTGGGCACTCTGTGAACATAGGTTTGCACTTAGCAGACAGTTGTGCAGGGACTGTGCTGGGTGACTTTTTCCTCTTGGGAACAGGGAATAGCTATTGGGTGCTGATTTGAGTCTGGCTGTCTGAATAGGAGCATGGAAGTATGAAGGTTCCATGGATGGATGGATGAATGGGAGCACAGATAGATGGAGGGATTCCTGGATGTTTCGATAGATGGCACAATTTTTCGTTGGTTGAATGGATAAATGGATGAAAGGATATGTGGAAGCATGTCTTGTGCCTTGATAGATTTATGGAGAGATGAATGATTGGAACGTTGAGGGCACTGGTAGACAAATTACTAGAAGCGTGGGCAGAGAGTTGCATGACTGAATGTGTTGATCCTGGATTAATTTGTGGATGTTTCAAGGCAGGATTGGTGGTTTGAATGCTTCGATGGAGACATAACTCTGTGGATGGATTGAGTGTTGCAGGGATGGATGGATAGGTGCATTGGTTGGATGTGTGGGCAGGTTCGATGGGTGGATTGGTTAGTCATCTTGAGTTTTGAAGCGTCTGTGAATGGTAAAGCATTTCGGGGGTTGGTAGGAGAAATGGATGGAGGCATGACAGAAGGAAAAACTTGTCTGTTGTTGGATATATGGAGAGAGAGATGGATGGACATTTCGGTGATTATGACCAGCTTTGTCCCCACTCTCCTGCAGCTGCAACTGAGACAGAGGAGGAACAACCGTCGCAGCCAATCCTGGGCGAGCTCACAGCCTCCCACATCACCCCTGACTCCATCCAGCTGCAGTGGAGTGTCCCTGAGGGCACCTTTGACTCCTTCGCGGTGCAGTACAGGGATGCCCAAGGGCAGCCCCAGGTGCTGCCTGTGGATGGTTCTTCCCGCACGGTGACGGTGCCTGGGCTGTCCCCTTCCCGACGCTACAAGTTCAACCTGTATGGGATGTGGGGACGCAAACGTCTGGGCCCTGTTTCCACTGACGCTGTCACAGGTGAGGGTGGCTCTGGTCACTCTGAGAACCATTGTTTTTCAGTGAGCGGAAGCTTAGTAAATCTCTGAGCTGCGTGGCTTTGTCTTCTTGGGAACGGGGAAGAGTTGTCAGTGGTGATTTGGGTCTAGATGTCTGAATAGGAGTAAGCAATGTTGTAAGGCTAAAAGGATCAATGACTGGCTGGCTGTGTGGCTGGATTAATGAAGAGGGGGATATTTTAGATTTTGTTTCGTCTGCTTACACTTGCAGCTCCAGTAGAACCTGAAGAGGAACCACAGTCCCAACCAATCCTGGGGGAGCTCACAGCCTCTCACATCACCCCTGACTCCGTCCAGCTGGAGTGGAGTGTCCCCGAGGGCACCTTTGACTCCTTCACGGTGCAGTACAAGGATGCCCAAGGGCAGCCCCAGGTGCTGCCCGTGGATGGTTCTTCCCACACAGTGACCGTGCCTGGGCTGTTGCCTTCCCGACGCTACAAGTTCAACCTGTATGGGATGTGGAGAAGCAAACGTCTGGGCCCCATCTCCACTGACGCTGTCACAGGTGAGGATGTCTGCAGGTGTCAGGGCCCATCCATTTTCCATCAGGCCCTTGGTTTGAGGTGGTCGTACAGCTTGAGCCGGATCTGTGCTTTATCTGTAGAACCTGATGGAAACTGGGAGTATCTGCCTTAAGGCTGCATGGAAGGATTTTTGCATGCTCGGTTGTAGGGATGGAGGAATGATTTGGTTAGCAGAAGTATGGGGGTGGTTTGAGATGAAGAATATGAGGAAATATATTTCTGGATGGCGCTCTGGCTTCTTTTTTGGGTTGTTGATTATCTTCTGTCCTTGTCTTTTGATTGAAGCACGGGTGGGGGCATGTCTTATTGGTGGATTCATTGGTTGGGCGCCATGATGGCCAGAACCATGTGGTTTTGCAGTCTAAAGGAAGAAGGGAATGGGGAATTCAGTGAAAGGGAACCAAGATGGTGAATAGACAAATGGATATTTGGAAGGATAGATGAAGAAAACAATGAACATGTGGAGTGAGAAAAAGACCTATGGTTCTAGAGATGAACATATGGGTGGGCAAAAAGATAAACCAAAAGATCTAGAGATGATTTCTGTGAGTGACTCGGCAGTTCAGTAGCCATATTGGTGTATGAATACATGGGTGGATGGGTGGATGGAGGGACTATGGATATTTCTATTTAACATTGTCCCATGTCTCTTACAGCTCCATCTGAACCAAAGGAGGAACCACAGTCCCAGCCAATCCTGGGGGAGCTCACAGCCTCTCACATCACCCCTGACTCTGTCCAGCTGGAGTGGAGTGTCCCCGAGGGCACCTTTGGCTCGTTCACAGTGCAGTACAGGGATGCCCAAGGGCAGCCCCAGGTGCTGCCCGTGGATGGTTCTTCCCACACGGTGACCGTGCCTGGGCTGTCACCTTCCCAACGCTACAAGTTCAACCTGTATGGAATGTGGGGACGCGAACGTCTGGGCCCCATCTCAACCGACGTTGTCACAGGTGAGGCACTCTGGGCACTGTGAACCATTGCTTTTCAGTGAGCTGAAGCTTGGTCAGGGTCTGAGCTGGGTGGCTTTGTCTTTTTGGGAACTGGGAAGAGCAGTTGTGTGGTGATTTGGGTCTGGATGTCTGAACAGGTGCAAGCAATGTTGTAAGGATGAAGGGAACAATGACTGGCTGGCTGGGTGGCTGGATTGATGGAGAAGGGGATATGTTACGTTTTACATTTTCCGCTCTCTTTTGCAGCTCCAGCAGAGCAAGAAGAAGAACCACAGTCCCAACCAATCCTGGGAGAACTCACAGCCTCCCATATCACCCCTGAATCCATCCAGCTGCAGTGGAGTGTCTCTGAGGGCACCTTTGATTCGTTCACAGTGCAGTACAAGGATGCCCAAGGGCAGCCCCAGGTGCTGCCCGTGGATGGTTCTTCCCACACAGTGACCGTACCTGGGCTGTCCCCTTCCCAACGGTACAAGTTCAACCTGTATGGGATGTGGGGACGCAAACGTCTGGGCCCCATCTCCACCGATGCTGTGACAGGTGAGGGTGGCTCTGGGCACTATGTTTTTCAGTGAGCAGAAGCTTAGTAAATCCCTGAGCTGTGTGGCTTTGTCTTCTTGGGAACGGGGAAGAGTTGTCGGGTGGAGATTTGGGTCTGTATGTCTGAATAGCAGCATGGAAAGTTGGAAAGATGAAGGGATTGTTGGATGGATGGATGCAAGGATGGATGGATACCTGGTGAGCCTGTGATTTCTGGGTGATGGACAAGATGTGTGATGCATGGATGGATGAAAGAATATGGAGATAGTTGTCCTATGAATGGTAGATG
>VWZX01000648.1:9780-25743 GCA_013399015.1 Galbula dea
TCTTTTTCAAATGGTTAGTGCACTAATTAATACTGCTTAGCCAAAATCTTCCAAGGACTCACTTTCAAATACCAGCTTGTCATTTAACATGAAATCAGTGAGCCCTCAAGTGGCTATTTTAAACTTAACATTGTTACAATAACCATAAGAAAAACTGTATGCATATATGTGGTTTATTCAGATTTAATTTAATTTCATTTTAATTCAGCCTTCTTCTACTATTTTAATGAAACATTTTGTAGAATTATTATTAAATNTACCTCATCACAGTCTACAGCTTCCTCACGAGGAGAAGCAGAGGGGTAGGATCTGATCTCTCCGGTGAACACCTACAGGACCCAAGAAAATGGCATGAGCTCTGCCAGGGTAGGTTTATGCATCATCCAGACGGTTGTTGAGCAATGGAACAGGCTCCCCACAGAAGTAGTCATGGCACCTAAGCCTGAGAATTCAAGGAAAATCTGGACAATGCTCTTAGATGCATGGTATGATTTTGGGAGCTGTCCTGTGCATAGAGAAGAGTTGGACTCTGTGATCCTTGTGGGTCCCTTCCAACTCAGGAAGTTCTGAAATTCTATACTCTTTCCCTGGCTCTGCCAGGCCATTTCATCACAGAAGTTTAACAAGTTGGTCAAAAATTACTTCCCTTTGGTGAATCCATACTGACTATTCCTGATGCTTTTCTTGTTGTTTATGTGCCTGGAAATTATTATCAAGCTTAACCATCTAGCAAGGTTAATCATTTAGCAAACTTATTACTTTATTTCAGTAATTTTACAAATAATATCCCTAAGTTTTTCATTTTAGGAAAAAGATAGCAAATTAGTAGTGGAACTTAAATTGCTGGTACTGTTGCATTATTTATCATTCACCAATGTTTCTAAGTCTTGTCAGGGAAATGATGAAAGAAGCAGCTGTAATAGCACTCTGGTACTAAGATCTCCTAACCCTGAACTACCAGAACCAGTATGTCAGTTTTGGTTTTTCTACCAGTTGCCTTTCACACACAGTTGTTCAACCCTGAGGAACAAGGATTTTAAAAATAATTTGAGGGATCTTAGAGAATTGAACACGTACCTGCCTAAGAATCCTTTTAATACTCTTCAAAACTATGATTTGAGTACTTGCAAAAGAAGGGAAAGTTGCTTTAAAGGGACCACAGGCTTTCATTTCTGAGCAAATTCAAAGGAGGCTCAAACATAGTCTTCCACAAAGGTCGATTTTATCTTATGTTCAATATGCATGAGTTAAATTGAAAGGTTATAAAGAAGGTGCACATATTAAATGTATTCTGTCCAGAAGAACACATTTGTCATGGTGGTTTGATCTCTCTTTCTATTATTACACAGTACCATTCCTAAAAAACTATTTTACTCTATGCCTTAAGCATTCAAAAATAACAATTGTGCTGCCTGAAACTAAGTTAAAAACCCCATACTCTGTTTTGAAAAATCTAACAAATACCTTAGAAAACTTGCAGGTGGTTTGTACTTCTACGATTATACTGGAATTGACATTTCTGCTGAGGATCTTCGCTAGTGAAAGGAATTCCACACATTTAACTACACTAGTACAAAAATACTTACTTTATTTTGCCTGTAAATGACCTGTGCCAACATGCCCTAAGATGCAGTCCAGTTAAGAGAAAACTACTACTGCTAAATTATTATAAGCACTCCATTTAGCTGTAAGGCATAAGACTGGTTTAAACTTTAGCATTTAAGGCATCAGGCTGCAGTCAGTACCAGTAAAAACAATGCTGCTAAAACCAATGAGTCCTATCCATGTATGTGTGCCAGCAATTGTGTCTCATATGATTGTGAATTTTTTTTCCCCATCAGAACAGTTTTCAGAAAGATGTATTACAGGATGACAGACAATTTCCCACGTTTCTGGCAGCAGCATGTAAGTAGAAGATTAAACAAGTGTTCTTTTACTACAAAGGCCTAACACAGACAGGCAACAGCGGCACACTGTAGGCATAGGGCAGAGAATGTGAAGCAGATAGTGAGATCGCCTTTTATGGCAACATTCCTATTAAGCTTATTACATCTCAAAAGGCACCACCACCCAAGAAATCTCACTGGAGTTTAAGAAAGCACAAAATTCAGTATTTACCTACTGAGAAAGCCTGATGCCAAAAATAACATTAATCTCAAAGAACTTAAGTGCCACTTAACAAACCCTGGCAAGCTGCTATTTGTATTACATAATCTAAGCATATACTGTGCTATTTTGCTAGGTGAACGTTTGTAAAGTGAAGTGCTCCCCACGGACCCTCTACAGGTCTGAACACACCTACACCCATGGGTATTTGCTGTTTGCATTCTGAGCAAGTGACACCTTAAGCACCACAGACACTACTGCTTTTCAAGCCGGGAGAGCAGCCATGTTTGTGACACAGCCGAAGTCTGGCATATTCACAAAGTTCACAAATCCTATCCCACCCCTAGGTCTGCAGTAAAAGAAGGCACATTTAAGTTGAACGTGAAGCTTTGTGAAGAGGCCGGAGGCGCCTCCCCACAGCTGTTTGCCACAAGCAACAGAAGGAACCCTCCGCCTCCAACCCCCGGCACTGCAGCCGCTTAACAAACCCAAACAGAGATGGAGTGCCACTCAGGAACAGACGTAACAATCTCAACCTACGAACGCCCCCCTCCAACAACCTCCCACCACCACAGCCTAGAAACTGCTGGAACCACTCGGCCCCGCCGCGCCCCGCGGAGCCCCTGCCCGCCTCGCTGCTGGCCAATCACCGCCCCGCACTCCCTCTCGAGCCACCTCCGCCCTGCGCTCTCCCAACCACCACCCATGACGTAATGCTCCCCTACAGCTTCCGGGTATTGATGAGCAGGTGAAGGGTCGAGTCATGCGGCTGCTGGGCGGGCATGCATGCTATTGGCTGGCCCGGCAAAGCCAATAAGAGTTGAGCTATTCGATTCAAATCGTGTGGAGCGCAGAAGCTAGCGGTTAGTCTGTGGGGACGTTTGTGAGAGAAGGTGGTCCGGTCTTTGCCGTTATTGTTGTCGTTTTCGCAACTTCTCGCCATGGCCAACAAACAGATCTACTATTCTGACAAGTACTTTGACGAGCAGTACGAGTACCGGTACGAGGCGGTGGGAGAGCGCGGAAGCGCTGGCTGAAGGGGTTAGGAAGCGGCTCCTGTGGGCTATTTCGGGGTGGTGCGGCTTGGGCAGGCACTTCTCCCGGGAATTCTGCCGTGCTCTCAGGCAGCAAACTCCGCCACAGGCGTGCCTTTTGCTTCTGTGAGGCTGGAGGGGTCTGAAGTCTGCGGGGAGGGGCTGTGCTTTGCCTCGCCTCGTGGTGGCCTTTTTCGGCTGAGGGGACCTCGGGGGGCTGATTGTACTGGTGATTGAGGTGCTGATGATACTGGTCTCGGCTGGCGCTTCCTGGGTGACTGTTCTGTGGGCGGGTGACTCCAGCCGTAGTCCGCGGGCGCTGAAGGAAGCAGCAGTGGTGGGGGCCGAGGCCTGCTGCGCCTCCCCGGCCAAGCGGCTGTAACAGAGGTGGGTTGGGGCGGTGCTGCTGGCGGGGAGCGCGCGGCCGCCTCGCCGACTAGGCCTGGGTGGGCCGGCAGGCCTGCTGGTGGCGCCAGCGGTAACTGCCAGGCTCGGGGACGAGTGCAGGTCGGGCGACTCCCTCACTCAGTCGCCGTGAGGAGCTGAAGCGGGGAACTCAAACCTTTGTATTCAGAATGCTCTGCACAGGTAAGAGTACCGTCGCAATCCGAACTCTGAATGTGGATGAAGGATGAATTTTGATTAGCGCATTAGTTCTGAAGGCAGCTCCAAGGGTATGTCAAAACTCACTGCTAATAAACATAGTTTGCAAAGCCTTCATACTAGTTTTCTAAGCTATGTTACAGCACCAGTCAGTTATAGATTATAACAGGTGCTGTCGAAATTCAGTCCTACAGGCTTACTTGAAAGCACTACTACAAATGTCTTTTATCCTCTGTGTAGAGATCTATGTGTCCTTATGACTAGCTGACTCTTAAGTCTCAGAAACAAGATTGAATGCTTTGCTTTCTATTAAATCATAAAGGAACTCGCAAACATGGAGAGCTTGCTATGTTTCTCTTCCACTGACAGGTCAGGGTCTTAAGTGTTAAGTGTTCTGTCCTTCTAAATTAGCCTGTAGCCTCTGTGGAAAATACCTTGTTGGTTGCAAAATGCACAATACAAATGAGTGACTTCATCAGTTGTTCTAAAAGTCCAAAGCTGGATGGCCGGTTGCAACAAACCATACTTATAGACAAATAAATTGACTAGAACATGCAGGGAAATTGATCTTTTCTCAGAAGTAGGTTAACTGTTTCAATAGGCAATTGCATTACAGAGGTTTAGCAGACGTGATCTTAAAACTGGTTCTAGGACAGATGCTTCACAATCAAATTAGTGGCACAAGTCAGCACCTTAAGCAGCTTTATAGGGAATGCTGGTATTTATAACTAACTGAACTTGCTTACTGTCTTACAATGTAGATCTGTGCAAGTTTTCTAGTGTACACAGGAGTTGGTGTATGTAGTGTGTGCTTAATAATTAAACCTCCACAGGCATGTGATGCTGCCAAGAGAACTTTCAAAACAAGTGCCAAAATCCCATCTAATGTCAGAAGAGGAGTGGAGACGACTTGGTGTTCAGCAGAGCCTTGGCTGGGTTCACTATATGATCCATGAGCCAGGTAAGCACATGGAAACAGAATTAGATGAACAAGAGTCTAAAATAACAACAGCCTGTTGTTCAACTGAAGTGCATAATTGATCCTGCTGTGGAATCCAGCTGAAATTCACAACTGAATGTTAACACTCAGTTAGCTCCTTGCTATTTTAGCCATTGTCAATAAAGGCAATAACCTTTATTTTAAACCTTCACATCTTCCTTCCAGAACTGCAAAATGCTAGCCTTGTGCTAGGTATGTGTGGTTTATCAAAACATGCCAGGCTGTAAACTGTTCCTGCCTCTGCTTGTAGAGATTAGCTTCTTGTGAGCTCTTGAATAATGTTAGTATTTCAGTGACTGGACAGTAGATATTCAAATACATTTTAAGTCATAAAGCTGACACACCCATTTCTAGTGTGAAAACCTACCAGATGCTCACATAGACAAGGTTCTGTATGAACGCTCTCAAAACTCTTGGGTATAGTCTGAACTCCAGCTATACAGCCCACTAAAATCAGCACCTAAAACAAGGCTTTGAGTTAGTGGGGTGCAAAGCCCTAAAACTGTACCAGCTAGGATGTACCAATACCAGCTATTCAAGCTGCCTTACTATTGACAAGCCTAACTAAAAAGTAACAGGTGAAGGATTAATTGCAGCAGCATGCATTTCCAAGTTTCTGAAGAATCAGGTGAAGAAATTAGCATAACCTTCCAGTATTTCTATTACCAGAACACCTTTGATACTCCAGGCTTTTTTTCTGTAGGAGTTTACAATTAAATCAATAATACTGTAAGCTGGCCGTATTAACTACACTGGCTTTTATTAATGCTTGAAGTATGATGCTGAGACCCTAACAAGGATGGCTTCAGCAGTTTGTTAGACTAAGTTACAGAAACGAAGTTTGTCAGGCTAAGCCTAATGTAGAGAGACAGAGCACCAGTACTTCCTCCCTGTAAATATAGGATATTTATGATACTGCCAGCATTTGGTATACAACTTTGTAAAGCATGTTTGACTGCTGTAAGGTTACTGCAAAGTTGGTCTGTTAGTACTACATGTGGGATCATATTTCTAGACTTCTTAATCCGTTTATTGTTTGGCAGCAATCTTCAACTGTTGTTGAATACTTATTATATGGAAGAAATCCCTGTAATCAAGGCTTTAGAGGACAGACTGACACTTTGTTCAATTTTATTTCTGTAGAACCGCATATTCTTCTCTTCAGAAGACCTCTTCCAAAGGATGAGCAGAAATGAATCGTTTTTAATTCTTCTCCTTAATCTTCTGGAACTATGTTTATGACTGTATATATGTTGGTAGTATTCAGTGAATACTTTAAAAATGTACAAAACAGACATCTGTACCTGTGCATGAGCTGTATTATTCACAGCAACAAAGCTCAGTCAAATGCAATTCCAAGTAGGCTGCTACGATTTTCAAAGAGTGAAGTTAATCTTCTTTACTGTTAATGTGCTTATCTCATTTCTCAAATTAATCGTGTTTGTTGAAGTTTACGTATTGCATGTTCTGACTAGTTGATCACTTCTTACCTGTTTTCAGTAACTTTCATGTTCTGCTGAAGTATAGCATGTTTAAACCAATGTTCTAACTGTTCAGTAATAGGCCTAAAGAAATAAACTGTTTTAATGCTCTATAAACCTGAAGTGCCTAGAGTTCTAATTTTACCAGACAAAACAAATATTCATTGTCTAACAAGAGTATCTGCTTCAGAAAAAACTTGGTAAACTTGTTTTGTTTCTCTGTAAGAGTTACTTTGCCTTACAGGCTGAAGTTCCTAGCCCTGATTTGCATTGGGAGCTGCTGGCAGTCTGAAAAGAGCTGGCAGTGGTAGGTTATACTCAGACTAGCTTCTGACATGCCCAAATTACAAGACTGTATACTTGATGTAAAAAAGCACTTAATATTTCATAAAGGTATTGGGGGTTTTTATTTACTTTGGTAGTGCAAGTTTATATTTTTGCTCTTTGTGGGCTAGAGGGTCTAGAAGTTTTGTCAAAATAAACTGAGTGCTTCTCTTATCTGAAAATTCAGCAGCTGGTTGTAGGACACTGAATTTGGTTTCCTTACCACATAAAAGCTGATACAGTAAAACTCTGATCAGTCTGCACTGCACATGGACTTATTCCCAGTCAGGCTCAGGGGTCTTACAAATCAGTGATTAGTGTGCAGTCATAGTTCCTTCCTGTTTCATGAAGCTCTGCCAGCAAAGCTGAGCTGCTGGATGGGCTTGATCTGACAAGTAATAAATTGCATCTAAATGGTGACTGTTGCCTCTTGGGACCCTGTGCTGGTAGACAGAGATTAGATTTTTTTTTAAAAGGTGCTTCAGTATATTTGCTACCACTAGTCCACCTCCTCTCTCCAACTGTTCAAATCTCCTGCTGAAAAGGGGACTTTCTTACCCCTTCACTAGTACCTTCTTCTGTGTCATCCATACTCTGCTACACTCTCAGCATCTATTGCATCTTCAGATCTATCTGGGCTTCCAACCTCTGGTCCAGATCTTTCTGGACTTCTGGGTTCCATTCCCCTAAAATAAGCTGACTGCAATCCTTGGGGGTCTGTAATGCTTTCTTCATCACTGTCTCTTTTTCCAATTTTAAGACAACACTGGCCTATCAACAGGCACTGCAACAGCACTGTGTTGGTTTATGATATTCCTGTTCTTTTTCTAGTGCCAAAACAATGGGGTCCTGGGGAGAAACATAAATACCACAGTTTCTTTGCCATTCTGGTCTATTCCTAAAGTGAAAAACAGCATACACTACTTCATCCCATTTCTTTTCTCTCCTGAGAAATAACATTAACTGTAAAATTGTATTATTGTTGAGTGACCCTTCTGGTGGCCACTTCTCTCTGTCATCTAAAACAGAGGCCACCAATTCTGACAATATTTCAGAAATGTATTTTTACTGAAGTTTACCCCTTGTTATTCCCCCAAACTCTTCCTAATGCTTTAATACGCATCCCAAAGGAGTTTTGGCATTTATTTCTTTACTGGGTTTGGCCCCCATTATCAGAGTCTGGATGTTTACTATAATTATTATATATCCAGTCAGGCATCCAATTGTTTTTTTTTCCCTTATGTCTTTCTCATTCTGTTAGTGTCTCTTTCAAATGCCTGTCTTTCCAAATTTGACTTCTTCCAAAATACTCAAAAGCAACTCATAAGGTTCACTAAATGTCTCCTTACTTCTTGCTTTTATAACATAGTATATCTATACAAAGCCACAATATATCACTGTTTACCACAATGCACCTGGCCTCTACAGCAAGCAAGTATAGCCACACAAAGCCACAAAATGCCACCTTACACTGCAAAGTAGATCTNTGTTGAGTGACCCTTCTGGTGGCCACTTCTCTCTGTCATCTAAAACAGAGGCCACCAATTCTGACAATATTTCAGAAATGTATTTTTACTGAAGTTTACCCCTTGTTATTCCCCCAAACTCTTCCTAATGCTTTAATACGCATCCCAAAGGAGTTTTGGCATTTATTTCTTTACTGGGTTTGGCCCCCATTATCAGAGTCTGGATGTTTACTATAATTATTATATATCCAGTCAGGCATCCAATTGTTTTTTTTTCCCTTATGTCTTTCTCATTCTGTTAGTGTCTCTTTCAAATGCCTGTCTTTCCAAATTTGACTTCTTCCAAAATACTCAAAAGCAACTCATAAGGTTCACTAAATGTCTCCTTACTTCTTGCTTTTATAACATAGTATATCTATACAAAGCCACAATATATCACTGTTTACCACAATGCACCTGGCCTCTACAGCAAGCAAGTATAGCCACACAAAGCCACAAAATGCCACCTTACACTGCAAAGTAGATCTAGCCACACAAAATACCAGTATCTAAGTTTACCTATAAAAATACGTATGCATGAGTCAAACAACAATGGAATCTAATCCACTGATTTTCTTGTAACTACAATGAATACACTAAAAATTCAGGATCCTATCCAATCTTACCAGACAAACCTTAATTCTAGGTCTTATCCATCTAGTTGTTCAAAATCACTTTCCATACATGACTTTCAGCCAGGTCTTTAAGTGATTCAAGCAAAACAAAAAACCCCCTGTCCTGGGTACACAATACACTTTATAATAACAAACAAAATGACACAAAATAACAATAACACTAACGTACAAAACTCCAAGCACAATAATGGCGCTTAAACTCTAATTCATGGGATACAAACACAAGGAACTAGTTCTCTATGTTCAAGACAAATTGCAGTGCTACTTTTAGCAGGGAGTGTCTCCCTCTGTCTTGCAGGAACTTACAGAAACCCGGGATAAATACTAAGTCCTCAGAAACCAAGATACATACAAGCAAGGCAAGCAAATACCAGTTTCAGGAGTACCCTTGTGGAAAAGTGTCCATTTCTTACCCATCGAGAAATCGTCCCTTCTTTTGACTTACTGTCTGGTTCATTTCAAACACGAGCTAGTATTAGAAGGCCAACAAAACCAGTAACATCTGCATTTAGCTTAGCTGATAACTACACCTGCTCCCTGTGTCACGTGTGCTTGTAATTAAGATCATCGGTATGACAAACAGGTAAGTAATGTGAATGTGGTGAGGAAAATAACCCCGGTGGTCTACAGTTGCTAGAGGTTATTGGTGCTGGTCTAATGGTCTGTAATAGTCTCTTGCTGCTGAACTGTAGGACTCTACTTTTGCCCCTTAGAATGGGGTTCTTTTAACAAGCAGAAACCTTAATAAGGATCTTCTTGAGCTGTAGTAAAGGCACGCTTTTCTCCAGGGCTTTAGTACCAGAGTCCTGGGCCATGTCATCTGATGTCCCACTGCACTGGTGGTCCTTAAAGGGTTTTCTGCTGTGCTGCCACCTGGAAGTGCCTTTTTACCCTGTCTCTTGGGGGTTTAAGATCGGCTGCACGTCACGAAGGGCCTAGCTCGGGCAGGTTCGATCCTTGACTGCTCTTCGTACCAGCTCCCTCAGCTACTTGGCCAAGGTCGCCCATCGGGTAGCGACGACACGGCTCGCTGCTGTTCCTAACTCGCAGCCGCAGGTTACGTGACTGCTGGAAATATTCATTGTTCTCAGAACATCGCGACGGCTCCGCCAACAGACACCTCTCCAGGTGCTCCCTCAGTCCGGCCTAGTCGCACGGGCGGGACTAGAGCTAACGCGCCCCCGCGACTGTCTCCTGGGAAAACGTCATCACAGTGCGCCGCTGCGCCGGGTGCGAGGTGTCAGTGAAGTAGGCTGCGTAAGGGACGGGGGCTCCGGCCCGCTCAGGCCATGTCCGCGGGAAGGCGGCCGGGCTCAGGCCGACGCGGCGAGGTAAGGACGGCGGTAACTCCTCGCAATCCCCAACTCTTCCCGGCCCGTTGCGCAACGGCGGTGCGGAGCTGCCTTCTGCGAGGCGTCGCCTCCGCCCGGCGCGGGAGCCGTGAGCAGCCTGCCTCGGCACGCAGCGCCCCGGGGCCTGCGGCGAGCTGCGTTTATCCCACTCGGCAGCCGGGCTGGCGGAAGGCGGGGACTGCCCGCGTGCGGACGGCTGCGGGCGTCCCCGCCGGGTAGGGAGATCCGCGGGGGCGGGGCGGGTGAGTCGCCCCGCGCCTTGAATCGGCCTTCGGTTCAGGACAGTAAACAAGAGTCCTTCTGGAACGGGAGAACCGGGGGGACAGGGGCAGCTCAGGTTGGTGCGCAGCAAGTGTCGTCCCACCAGTTGGGAAGAGGAACCCCAGACCTCGCTTTCAATGAGCTGAAGTATGAAAACTACCTAACTCATATAGTGGGCAGCCTCCTGCAAGGACACGTAGACATTCCAGTCGCTTTAAAGATGAGTGCACAATTTCAGACCAGTAGCAGCAGCATTACACTGCACACGGGCTTGTTTCCTAGTTAAGGACGGGGGTCTCACGAGTTAGTGATTAGCGTGCAATCACAGTTACTCCCTGAAGTACACTACTGTGGTTCACTGTGTTCAGTGGATAAGGTATTCTCAATAATTGTCCCATAATGCTTTGATTTAATTACGTCACAGCTTTGTGGTTTTCTTATATATTTGTGTACTTAACTTGTGCCAGTTTCACATTTTATCTGTCACTGTTACAGTGAGTGTTCATTACATATTTGGAGCTGCCCAGTAAAATTAGGAATAGAAGAGTGTACAGTTACTTGTAATTTACTTTAGGCTGTCAGAGCTCTTTAAATGTTTATGGTACAAGTAAGTGTGGATCAACTAGAGAATGCAGGGAGTCCAGATGACAAGCTCAAGCATTGAAGTCTGCGTTCAAATGTTTTTAAAAGCCTTGGATGTTATTCAATCATCGAATTTGGCTTTGACAAGTGAAAAAATCCCAGTTTTCAGGTAGTGTGTCAGTTACCCCAAAATGTGCACTCAGCTATAGGAATGACTTGTGGCATGTATTAGGGTGAGTAAAGCTGTGTAACACCATAATGGCAATGAATACTTTTGAGTTTCATTTCAGTGTCCTGCTGTATATACGTATCCAGTTGAAGTCAATGGTAATTCAGAACAAATGGAATATTTGTTTTAGTTGATTTATGTTGTGCCAGAAATTAGAAGGTTATATAATTACCTATTCATTTCAGACAGACTACCTTAAAATATAGACAAACATGCAATCTCTATTGTAACATATTCCAGAGCTTGATTTTACAGTAGCTGTAGTACGTGCTGTGAGTTTTAGCTTATATTGTTCAAATCTAAAGTGAGAATTTGAATATTGGCATTTATTGCATCTTGTGTTAAGCACACCTCTGTCCTTTCTGTAACTGAGCTTTTTGAGTATTTCATGATAAATGCTAGTATTAAAGGAAATAACTCCCCAGAGCAGTCACATTTCTCTTAGTACTCCTTGGTTTTGTTTCTCTCTTCTCCTCTTATTTCCTTCTGGTAAGCTTTATTTCTTTGCATTTTTTCTTAGAACAGAGCAAACTAGCACTTTCCTATGACAGTTAAACTCTCAAGGAAGAGTATTTTTCATTTCTTAATCTCCAAATGCAAGTAGCCAAAAAACGTTTTGTTTCTCAGGGCATCAAGTTGTCAGCAGAGGTCAAACCATTTGTTCCAAAACATGCGGCGGTAACTGTGGCATGGTCAGAACCCTCAGAAGCATGTGTCTTTCCTAGGTACTTAACTACATGCTACCCATTTGTTCAGGAACCATCTTTGGATAAGTATGTATATTTTCTGAATCTTATTTCCTGGGGGATGTTAGCCTTCTGATGTCTTTTTGGACATTGAATAATCTTACAAAGTGAGAGCTCTGATACACTGATAGTCTAACTGTAGAAACACTTGTATGTTGTCTTCATAATTTAGGTTCGGGTGTGTGTCTGGTACCTAGTCTCTTGCTCCCAAGGGTCTGAATTGTTATAGAGTGTTAAGGAGAATTCTTTGTAATTATTGATATAGCTTGTTTATACTTTGCAGGAAGCTGAATCCAGTCTTTGGGTTAAAGAATTATGTTATATATTGTAAAGTGTTATGAAAGGGCTGAGGTAAATACAGTCATAAAAAGAAGAGGAGGATAACCCAAGAAAGTTGCTTATGCTGTAAAACATTTAAATAATGCATGGGGGTCTTCCTGGATCTCCTGTCCACAGCCCTTGCATCCCCAGAGAGGCAGTTTTAGTAAGAGTACTACATGTTGCTAAAAGACTTTTTCCTAGTAAGTCCTGGAAAAAAAAAAAAAAGGCATTCATGGTGAATTTATAAAAGTGTTGTTAACCTCAGAGCAAACTAGAAAAAAGCCTACATAGTAGGATAAGAAATAATTGAGTCTTTTAAGAAACGTGTGATCTCTGCTTCTCAGAACTCTAAGCATTGGATTAATTTTGCAATTACAGTGAAGTTGCTGATGCATCCTAGCAAGTTTAATTAGAGCCTTAGTGAACACTTCATGAAGGCCTTCATTTTATCCTATAGGAAATGTCAATTTTTTCAGCCCATTTTGATTTGTAATAGTAATTCGACATTGAGGTGAGTATGGCCTGATCTGCATAATAGAAAAAACAGTGTTTGAAGTAAAATTAGCTTTTAAAAAAACGACCACTAGAACAACCCAAACCCAGCAGCAGGCAGGAGCAGTATTCTGATTACTGGTATTTGGGGTTTTCACTGTCATTTGTTACCTGTCTTCTCTGTGTAAACTATGATTGTGAAAATTGTTTTGACTACATCTCTCAGAGCTGCAACAGCAGTAAAGGGTTAGGCAGTAAAGAAATGCGTTGTCTGAAGTTTTATTCTGATGGGAAGATTTCTCTGTTTTTCATTATCTGCTGATTGGCCACTTCATGGTGAGCAGCTTTAAAAGCTAAGTGCAGCTTCTTAGGTTGAGAAACATTCTTTCTCCCTAATCAAATGTGGATCTCGGCATATAGTTTCTGTAGGAGGAGATTGGAAGGGATCTTTGAGTATACATTTGAAGGAAAAAGCTGTATCACAGATGTTGTGTTTTCATAAACTGTATGGTTAAATGCAGATAGGTTAATGATTATAATTGTGTTGTATTTCATACACGTCTTACACCCCATAAGATGCTATGCTTCTACTTTATTATGGCATTTGAAGACGGTATTTACTCTTTAATGTTTTTGTTTTTGCAGTCAAATATGTGATGCACGTCATATAGTTACACTGTGCTTTTGTTTTGTTCTACAAGAAAAAGCCTACTGGAAATAAGTACAAAGAACCTTGATAACCTTAAACAGAAATGAGGACTATAACTGCAAAGCAGACTAGCTTTGAAACTTGGAAACAGAGAACATCTATGTTTTAAAATATTTGCTAAACTGCATATTTCTCTGCCCCCAAATCAATGATTTTTAAAACAGCCTGTAGCAGTGAGTAAATACTTAATTGAAGTAACGTGGAATAGGTGGGGTTTTTTTATATAGAGCTTTCTCGTTAAACAAATTCTTCAGCTAAGGAATGTTTTCTTTATCTAGGCAACAAGTATATGCTGAATTATTTGCCTCAGAATGACTTCTTGTCTATTTCTCAATGTCCATCACATAGTGTTCTGGGAGATCCTGCCTTGCCTGACTACTCCAGCTGTTGTTACTCACCTGATGTTGTTTCAAATGTATATCCAGTAGCTGGCTCACAATATCATTCTAACAACTCAACACACTGTAATGCCTCAGGAGTAGTCAATGAATCTGCTGAGCAAATATATCCAATCAGACAAGAAAGTAAGAATCTTTCAAAGGTGAGCAAATACATTTGGTGTTTTGTTTTCTGTGTGTGTGGGTTTTTGTTGTTTTTGTTGGTTTTGGGATGTTTTTCTGGTGGTTGTTTTTTATTTAAAAAGAAACAACCTAAATTCTTATTTTAAATCAGTCTTTCTGAATGTTTTATTCATTTTTTAAAGTGAATAATCACTCTTGGTTCTTGTAGTGATAACGAACAGCATTTAAAAAGGATGGCAGTAGTTTCAAAAAGTTCATGGAGTTCTACAGATCAACTTAACACAGTTTCGCAAGCAGTGTTTTTGGAACTTGAGGGAGAGGAGATTTAATTCTTTTTCTTCAGAAAGAAACTTTTGGAGGAAAAAAAAAAGAAAGAAAAGACCATTCATTTGTGAACTGTGCTTTTCTTTGTTCACTATTTGCACTTGGGGGGAGGGGAGATGGGCTTTTTTTGAGCCCAGGGGCAGCATTCATGAACCTGAGTTAAGAGAGATCTGGTGGCTGTAATCATGAGACCGCATCTGTTGCTGAAAGATTTACAAAACCTGGTACAGGTAGAAAATAAGAGAGTAGGAACTTGTGGTGTTGTGGAGAGGGAAGAAAGGTAAATGTTAAGAAATGTTCTCTTTCAGTCAAAAGCAAAACAGGTGTTCTATAAACATCTGTCATGTTTTGCTTGTTTGGGGATAAATTTCCTGAAATTTCAATAGACTTTTCAAACAAAAAATAGATTAACTCCTCAAAATACAAAAATCAGGAATAAAAAAATCAAGGATGTTATTAACCCATTTCCCTTTCTGGTTAGACATTGTGTTTGTTGCACTTGTAAGGCTGTTGTTATTTCCAACAGGTTCAAGTAGTCTGTTCTCCAGTCACATCCTTCTGGTGGATCTTACTCCCTAGGCAGAGACCTGGTAACTCCACTGTGGTCAAGCCTGTGTAGAGGAAGTTGTAGGATTAGGTCCTAAGTGTGCTTTACTAGATGTAAGATACAAAGGCTAGAGACCTAAAATCAGTAGTTTTCCTGCTGAAAGAAAACACTGAAGCTGTCTGGGGAAATGATTATGTCAGTGTTAGCACAAATGATGTTTTAATTCAGCTTCCGGCAGGAGTTCTCTGATCTTTGTAGGGGGCTTCGGTTGAGCTGCCTACTGTTTGACTGACTTTTTGTCTTTGCTTCCTTTTTTCTGTTTGTTTGTTTTTGTGAGCTTGAAGACGAGTGATTGGTCTTTGTAGCTTTGCATTAATTTGATCACATCCCCTAAAGCATTGACAGTTTAGCTTTGGAGATCAGATGGTGCCTTGTCCTCCCACCCAAGAAAATTATGTTGCTGCCAGATGTGCTTTGAATTTAGTTCAGCATCCTGTAATCAGAAAGAATTAAGCCACTCATCTAGGTTGACAGAATATACTTTGCATGGATGCAAGTCTTTCGCTTGTTCCTTGCCTGGTATACTAATTCCTGAGCCCAGCTCTGCAGACTATTTATTTGTGAGAATCACAAAGCTTTCAGGACTGTACAATATGGATGATTGTGTTTCAACTTCTGGGATCGTATAGGTGTACCTTTCTTTCTGTCTACTACAAGTGTTTTGGATGTTGTGACATTCGTGTTTCTAGTTTTGCCCGTAACACCTAGTTTAGTCAAAAGATTGTTCAACATCTTTATTGATGACTTGGATGAGGGGATAGAGTCCACCCTTAGTAAGTTTGCAGATGACACTAAGCTGGGTGGGACAGTCAATCTGCTTGAGGGTAGGCAGGCTCTGCAGAGGGACCTAGACAGGCTGGATCGATGGGCAGAGGCCAATGGGATGAGTTTTAATAAGGCTAAATGTAGAGTCCTGCATTTCGGTCATAACAACCCCCAGCAGCGCTACTGACTCGGGAAGGTGTGGCTGGAGAGCTGCCCAGCAGAGAAGGATGTGGGGGTGCTGATTGACAGCCGGTTGAACATGAGCCAGCAGTGTGCCCAGGTGGCTAAGAATGCCAATGGCATCCTGGCTTGTATCAGGAATAGTGTGACCAGCAGGAGCAGGGAGGTGATCTTGCCACTGTACTC
>VWZX01000648.1:25748-62580 GCA_013399015.1 Galbula dea
GAGGTGGTGGGGTCACCATCCCTGGAGGTTTTTAAGAAGAGGATAGATGTGTTTCTTCAGGGGATGATTTAGGGATAAGAGTATTGTAGGGCTATTGGTTGGACTAGATGATCTGGAGGGTCCTTTCCAACCGTAATGTTTCTGTGATTCTGTGATTGAAAACTTTTTAAGATTTTAGTCCTACTGTAGGAGAAACTCATTTTTAGAAGATCAGACTGTATGATTTGAGGCCAAACAATTTTAAATTATTGGAAATGCTCTGATTAATTACATCCTAAAATTCCAGTTGTCTAGAAATAAAAGGAATAATCCCTCTTGCTTGTGCTATAATATGTGTCAAAAATGGCGGAGTTAAGGTAGATAAATAACAAATATCTAAGCAGCTGTTCTTGGTTTTATTGGTTATTTGTGGTCATGCTACAGTAACTGTGTTGTATTAACTTGATGGTCAGGCTCCAAATGCAGAGGTAGTTAACTGTAACTCAAGGCAAACCTTATGACTGTAGTAAAATCAACTAAATATGTCACAAATACTTGCAGCAAAGGAGATCAAAAGATGGTGAGAAAAAAACAGAGAAGAAGAGGCTTGATGGAGATGAGTCTTCTATCAGAGCTGTGAACAGGACTTCGTTCCAGACCCGCTCAAGCAGCAGAGACTCTGTAAAGCCAGGTACAAATACGTTGTTTGGTTAGAAATACATCGAATAGACATACAGTGGTTGACGATACTGTAGCCTCCAGTTTGTGACCATGTTTCTAAATCTAAAATAATTGCAGAAGTTTTTCTTTCCTGTGTGACTTTTTGACAAGGGATGATGACTTAAGTCTTTTTTTTCCAACTGAACAAATTCACTTAAACTAATACGAAGAATATCCTTAGTAAGGATCTGGATTTACAATTGCTTATTGATTCAGTGTTGTGTGTGCATGTTGATTGTAATTGCTACATTGTTGTCTTAATATAAGCATGTAGCAGTAGTTCTTGTGATGATTACTGTAGCTATGTCAACTATTGTGCTATAAAACATACCTAGAAATGATCACAAGCAAGTTATAGACTTTATATTCTTTATTCAGACAGGTTCAATAAAACTACAAACAAGAAGTCAACTCAAACTCCAAAACCTGAGTCTCTTCATATACCCACATTTGAAACTACCATTCTGGATTTCCACAAGTCACAGAGTTTGGGAAACAGTGAGATACTGAACACACAGCATAAAAGTGGACCTGTATGTTCATCAGAAAGCAACATCACGTGCCTTAGTCAACCGCAGATGTCTCTATTGTTGAACACAGAGGTTAGCTGATGCTTTCATGTGCAGAACTCATAAAAATACAACTTGTTTAAAGTTCAAGCACCTCTGAATGCAAATATTGCATAAACCACCATATTTAGTATGGTAGTTTAAGACTGTTTTAAGTACCTTGCAAGTGAGGGGTTTCAGAGCTGGAGGTTTTATGGTTCTTTTGGTAGATGGTGGTGCCATTGCATGCTGTCTCCTTTTTTATCCTTTCTCACTATTCTTTCTTTTTTGTGCTGCCAGTAGATAAGGAAAAGCTAAGTGCTGTTAGAATTTAGATTGGTAGTGCTGTGATCTAGACTTCGAGCTTGCCTGTACAAAGCACATATGTTCCTGAGGTTTCTTAACAGCTTCTTTTTTCGCTCTCACTTGGAAATAATAGGTGAGCAGTCACCCAGTAGTTTTAACGCATTTGAAAAAAACCGGAGTCTGGAATATTGTACTTAATTGTTTTGTGCTAAAGGGTAAAATAAGAAACTGAATTTCAGAAGGAGGAAAACATATTGCTAAGATGTAAACATTTAACTTTATTCTTGATTTGCTTGGTTCCCTATTTGTCAGTAAATATACTGACACATTCAGCAGTATGTCACGTATTTGGAATTGGAGTTTTCAACAATGATTAAAGGTGAATAATTTTGCAGGGTCCAAAGAGCATATTTCCAGTGCATCTGATTAGACAACTACCTGTAGTGGAAAAAAGAATTTCCTGCTGTCACTTGAGTTTCCTTTTTCACTGCTAGTTTGGGTTTGGTGATGGACTTTGATTTTAAAGTACATGGAGCATTAAAACTTTTTATTGTTCTTAGAATCATTGCTTGGATGCTTTTGTAAAGTATAAGAAGGCATTCTCTTATTTTTATGGCAGTGGAGAGGCTTCTGCTTATATTTTGTAATGGTTTAGGGTTGAAATGATGATTCCAATAAGAAAAGCAATAAAAAAGTCAGGCTACAAGATACCCTGCACCTTTATCTGTGCATGGGCTGAGGATTTTTTAATTATGGAGATTTTTTATGTTTAGCTCTGTTTAGGTCAGTGATGTTAATCCTGCTTTTATGATACCTGCCTGTCTGTTTTACAGGAAGATACTTCTGCAGAAAGCAAAGCTTCATCCAAAACTTTAGGTGAACCAGTAGCCAGCTTAATTCCCTCTTCATTTGATGGTAGAGGTGAGTGCTGCAGATAAAAATTATTTGCCTGGTAACTGCTTGCATCTCATCTATTTGAAAAATTCAGGTGTTCTCAGGAATTGTTGATATGTAAAGAAAAAAGGAATTAAACAGCAAGCTCATTACAGAAACAAAACAAAACCCAAAGCTGTATCAATTTCTTTCAAATGTAATGACCACTTACAACTCATTCTTGCTTATAGATTTCACCAGAATATCAAAACTCATATTATCTTCTTTCTCTGTTTTTTTTGCATTGGTGCTCAAGGGCAAATGTTGCTGTGGTTGCCTCTAATGTTGTTTAAGAGGAGAGAAAGCAATGTTATGTGTTATTTCTGTCAAGTCTGTTAAGGAAGGAAGGACAGCTGTGGACAACTGTGGTGCTGAAATATCCCCTTTTTTGTTTTGTATACCTGTTGTCTGTCTGTGGGGATGCAGATTATTATTATTTTTTATTGTTTTTTAAATCTCCAGAAAGTATCAAGTGGCAAGTTTCAAGTATTTAAATTTAATTGAAATACTTAAATCCAGAATTGTGTGAAGAAAGGTTTAGTACAGCAGGACTCTGTCCTGGAAGCATCACATGCATTATGTCTAAAGTGCCTCCCACTGGATTGATGGTTTGGTCCCTGTTGTCCCACAGACTTCAGAAAGGATAGGTTGATCTGCTGAAGTGTCTCAAAGGGCCTTCTAAAGATCATGTTATTCCAGAAACTTCCAAGTCATCTGAATATGTTTTTTTCCTCAAACGCTGTTCTCGGTTCCTATCCCCCAGAATTAAGTAGCATTTTTTGGTAGGTTGACTTTAGCAGGCTGCCAGACTCCCACACAGCTGCTCTCAGTCTCTCTCCTTAGCAGCATGGGAGAAGAATATGAGATGATAAAGCATGTGCAACAGGATAAGGACAGGAAGATTGCTCACCAGTCACCCATCATGGGCAAAGCAGACTCTACTTGATGAAGATTAATTTGTTGCCATTAAGAAAGAGAGTAGGATGGTGAGAAGCAAAACCAAAAACTAAACTAAAAACACTTCCCCCCAACCTTATTTTCTTCTCAGGCTTATTTTGACTCCTTCATTCCCGACTTTTCTCCCTCCTTTCTGCCCTGCATGCCACAGGGGATGTGAGTTGCAGTCAGTTAATAACTGCTCCTTTCTGCCACTCTGGGGCAGCCTGCTCCACCATGGTCTTTTCCAGGCACAATTCCAGTGCTCCTCTTCCTCCTCCTTCACTGAACTCGTTGTTAGCAGAGTTGTTTCTCTCATATTTTTTCTTAGCCCTCCATCTAACAACTCCTGCACAGTGTTTTTTACCCTTTCTTAAATATGTTATTGCATAGGTGCCACCAGCATTGCTGATAGGTTCAGCTGTGGGCCTCTTTCGGAGCCAGCTGGGGCTGACAGCGTCCATTTGTCAGCCCTGCAGCCTCCGCCCCCAACTGACAAAACCTTATCATGTAAACCTAGTACGGTGTTTAATTGTTCAGTGAAAGTTTTTCTTATTCGTACAGAAGAAAATCTAAACTTTTCTTCATCTGCTGTGTGTTAGGAATATTTACAAAATGAATTGTGAGTTCTTTCAGAACATTTCAAAGCATATCTCCAGGTGGTAGTGGGTGAATTTTTTGTACGCTGAGGCTCATTAGGTTTTCTTTTGGCTGATACATATGCCTGTAAAGCTGGGAAGGTTATATAAAATGGAAAATACTGATGTTGCCTTGTTCCTGAAAGCTGTATAACTGAGTGAGATAAATATTGAAAGGAATTTTCTATATATATGTGTGTATATATATATATATATTGATTACTTTAAGGGAAATAGCTCAGAAAATGAGCATGGAATTATTTGCCTGTAGTTGGTATGACAGTATAGATTTCCAATTGTCATTCAGTTGGGCTAAATATCTGTATATAGTGCTGGAGAAGATATGGAGTAGTTGCAATTCTAGAAAGCTTTCTGGAGAAATAAAGTGCATAACTGTGGTATTTCAGTCCTTTCTCAGAAGGACTATGGCTCGCTACTGTATTTGCTAGTCCTTGATTAATTTGTTTCTGATCCTTTTTCTTTTGAATATTTGAGAAATATTTTGGAGATATCTTTGTATTTCAATTTTTTTCTCCAACAGCATTTCCTGGAACACCTGCAGATGGCTCTGCTCAGCCTCATGTGTCTTGGGCCATGGTACTTTCACAGCCCCCAAAGAAAATGGTGTCATCACCAGCATCTGAAGGCCTTTCCAGAGGCAAAGGGAAGCAGGATAGTGAAGCAAAGGTACTTGAGAATTGTCTGCTCTAAACTGATTTCTGTCACTGTATGATTGTATTTCTCAGTGTGAAACGTTGCCATTTTTCCTAGGCTTTGTACAGTGTCCACTTCTAATGTAGCTTTTAAGAATTAATATAAAGTTACGGTGTCCTTATTAGAATTTTTATTTATTTTGTAGTGGAAAAGAATAATGAGATGTCAAGAAGACAGTGCTATTCCAACAACACAAACTTCCAACTTTTAGGCTGGACTTTTATTAAATTCCTCACCCTCAGAATGAGACAAGAAACATGGAAGTCTTGTCTTATTTGGGCAAATATTCCTAGTGAAATCTCAGTAACCCTGATACATTCTAATAACCATGCAGTGTTCCAATTAAGAGTTTTTGTAGTAGCTTTGAATTTTTACGAGATTTTGAAGTTTCCTTGTCCATTTAATGTTGTAGTCTGGTTTGATAAAGACAGTCCGTTAGTTATATAAGTGTGGTCACATATTTCTTTTGGTAGGTGGTAATAAAGTCAGTTTCTTATGGTCATGCCTTGTGATTTCTTTCAGCTGTCAGAATCAATAAATGATGCTAGTGAAACTGAGCCTGAAGAAGGGTCAGAAAAGAAGAAAAAAAAGAAGAAAAAGAAGAAGAAAACAAAGTCATCCTCTGATGCAGAGAAACCTCAAAATGAATCTACTATAATACAGGAACCACCAAGGATTGAGGTACAGTGGAGGGGGTTTTTTTGTTGTTCTTTTAAGTGTGTGTATTGGAAGACCAGTTGTTAACACTGCTTTGTACAAATTTAAGTTCAGTCCCATTTGTGGAGAATGTTGGTTCAGGTCTGTTTTAATTGAGATGTTTATCTGAAGTTGCTGTTAGGGAATGGTTGTGCCTTTTTGTCTTGAAGTGATGCATCCGAGAGTCTGAATGTTAACAGATAACAATAGAAGTCAATTTTCCTAAGATGATAATATTCTATAGTAACCGTTAATTGTTGCAGAAAGCAAAGTGCACAAGGGACAGGCAATATTGGTATTATAATTCCCCTAATCTCATACCTGGAAGCAGTTTCTGTGTAACATAGTTGTCACTGCTTACATTCCTGATTGCTGATTCCAGTTTTTTTCACATTATATTGCTGTAATATGTGTATTAGAATTTCGATACTTAAGTGTATCAGTGATGTGAAAGCTTTAGACTCTCCCACATTAGAGAACTTTTGTGTGGTCTGTGGTTTAATTGTGTTTCACTGAAAGCCCAATATTGTACAGCACTATGTACATGTGTTGGTTTACATATTTGATCTAGTGTACATATTAATTGTTTGTGAAATTACAGCATAAAGAAGCCTTCATGGCCTGCTTCTGTTCTTTGCATTTTAGAATGGAACATGGAGCAGAACTATGGCTCCACATTCTTTTCAAAGTGTGGTTCATTGTTCTGCAATAGCAGAAGAAATGACTCTTCACAGAACTCTTTATTAGAGAGTTATGGAGTCATAGAATCAAACATCTGCAGCTTCTTTCCCTCATGAGAACATCTCTGTTTTTACTACATGTTACCATACAGTGTCTGAGCTGTGGATGTCTTCTCATCTCAACAGAAAGAGAATGGCAGGAGTCCTAGAAAATAGTAGGAGGGTAATGGGGCTACTGAAGGCAAAAAGGGGAAAAAAAAGGGCACAGAATCATGGAGCAGGACATAAGCATTGCACTGAAATCTGTGATGTGGATACAGCATCTTTAGTGATAGTACGACAGCTTTAAGATCCTCCTGGTTTTCTAGGAGTGCTTTTTGTTCATCACTTTGAAAAATGGGTGAGACGCTTGTATGATGTTCTTGAAATAGAAGAGCTTGAAAGGGCCATACAAAAGTAACTTCTGGGCACCTAAGCAATTTAAGAAGGTTCTGCTATGTCAAAGAGTTCAATGGAGAAATATATTGGATTTTATTATAAAAGTCATTTATTTATAGACTGCTCATGAGCATAAATAGATGCACTGGGGGAAAAGTAATCCTCTTTTTTTATAAGCAGTGATAGGCTCTGACCTAGGTATTTTCCATGAGGGGAAAACCAATAAAACTGCTGTTTATAATCAGGTCAGTGCTGGTAGTACTGGTAAAACATGCAAACAGTGCTGGGAGTTGTGAGGAAAATAAAAAAGAAAATACATTATGACGATGCGTAAGTCCAGGACATGTCTGATCTAAATATAGTGTGAATTTTGTTCTATTATGTTTTCCCCAATCACTAAAAAATATACATATTTGAACAAAACAAAAAGATAGACAGAAGGCTCTAAAATAATCAAAGGTATGAAGCAGTTTCTGTGGGAGGCTAAACTGAATGAAGTAGGATTTGTTAATCTGTAAAATAGATGGCTAAGAGGGAATCGGAAGTGACAAGGAAATAGAAAGGAAGTTATTTGATCTGTTTCCTAATTTTGTTTGATGTCCTCTGCTTCTTACAGGTAATGAGTTAAGACCAACTGTAAAGAGGCGTAATGTCACACTGAGTGCTACATTTTAATTACACATTTTACTACAGAATGTTGCAAATGCCAGAAATGTATTTGAATTTAAGAAGTGATTGGTCAGACAGAAAGAAAAATTGATTCTTATGAAAGCTATTTAAATGCAAAGGCATTACTTTTGGTTCAAGATGTTTCTAAGCTGGAAGAGTGTGTTTTTGAAACATTTTTTTTTTCTTTTCTTGCAGGCATCTTTTGGCCTACTTTCCAGCTTCTTTAAAAATAGTTTATTGAGTGAGGTGTGTCCATCCATAAGGCTAGAGCTTCTTAGCTTGGGCTGTTTATATGAGCTCTTTCGGGCTGTAGAAGTGTTAGTGTGTTCAGTAATATTGTATCACAGCTAAAAATGCCTCTCAGAAGGCGGGAGGAGAACTGACTGAATGAAAAGCTGGTAGACCCAAGGTCATTATGATTGAGATAGTGGATATAAGGTGACCAGTATAGAGCAAGCTCCAGCCTGTCTGCACTTAGTTGATCTGAAGTCTGGGTAATGCATCCTCTGCTACTGAAATTTACTCTTGTATCTAAACTTACCTGATCACTTGAGTAATTTATTTGGGGTGGGTTTTTTTCCATACTGTAGTCAATAGTTACTACCCTTTTGCCTGCCCTTTTTGTTCTTCACCACTCACATGTTTAAGGGAGAACTCACATATTTAAGGCTGGAGACTGTACTGGAAGAAGAGGGAAATTGTTTGTAAGACTGTTAAATGATCTGAAAACCCAACTCCTTTAGGAGCGATTTACCTTTCAGTATTTGTACCAGCTGACAGTAATAGCAAGCTCCGGTTGGAAGCTTTTCTCTTGTAAGCTCTTCCAGGCCTGAATTACCTGTAGTGTTGATGGCTTAACAGTTGTAGTGCTGATTATAATTGGTGGCACTGCACGTGGCTTCTGAATTTTTGTACAGTGAAACAAAAACTGAGGAAGTGCAGTCCAGATGATTGGGTAGTGAGGTGGATTGTGAACTGGTTAAAGGACAAAAGTCAGAGAGTTGTGGTTAATGGGATGGAGTCTAGTTAGAGGCCTGTGTCTAGTGGAGTCTCTCAGGGGTCGGTACGGGGATGAGCACTTTTCAATATATTCATTGACAACCTGGACAAGGGAACAGAGTGCACTGTCAGCAAGTTTGCTGGCGACAATAAAGTGGGTGGAGTGGCTGACACACTAGAGGGTTGTGCTGCCACTCAGCATGACTTAGACAGGCTGGAGAGTTGGGCAGGGAAAAATGTGATGAAATTCAGCAGGGCCAAGTGTTGAGTTTTGCACCTGGGAAAGACCAACCCCATGTATGGGTATAGGTTGGGGACTGAGCTGTTGGAGAGCAGTGAAGGTGAAAGGGACCTGGGGGTCCTGGTAGATAGAAGGATGCCCATGAGCCAGCAGTGTGTTCTTGTGGCCAGGAGGGCCAATGGGATTCTGGGGTGGATTAGAAGGGGCAGTGTTTGTAAGCTGAAGCACAAGAGGTTCTGTGTGAATACAAGAAAATTTTTTTCCCAGTTCAGGTGCCAGAGCACTGGAACAGACTGCCCAGAGAGGTAATGGAGTCTCCTTCTCTGGAGAAATTCAAAACCTTTCTGGACGTGCTTTTGTGTGACCTGGTCTAGGGAACCCTTCTGTGGCAGGGGGGTTGGACTAGATGATCTTTCGAGGTCCCTTCCAACTCCTAACATTCTGTGATTCTGTGAAATTATGATGAATGTTTGATAAGGAGGGAAAAAAACCATATTAATATAGGAGAATCAGCTTTGAGAATATGGAAATGATAGTTCTTACAAAATCATCTTCTGATTTATTTGCTTAGGATGCTGAGGAGTTTCCTGATCTGGCAGCTGCTTCTGACAGGAGAAACCGCCTAGGATCTCAGAAATCATCATTTACTCCAGCTGCCAGAAAGCAATCTGAAGTAAGTAATCTTATGTGAATTATGTGAATGTTAAGAAGATAAGCTGGGAAGGACTGCAAGTTTTGAATGAGACTAAAAGTGGAATTCTTTTGACTAAATGTAGGTGCTTATGATGTGGGGCTCTGCCCATGGAAGTCTGCTTAGGCACTGTATGAATAGTGAAGAACTACTGACTGTGTTCAGAAGATTCCTACCATTTCAAAGGAGATACCTTTTTGCTCTCAGAACAGCTGCCTAAACTCTGAGCTCCTGATTCTGATATAGAGACCAGTGTTGTGGACACCCAAAGATAGCTGAGATAACTTTTGTGTATGTAGTTTATATTCCTGTGGGTAGCATTCTAACTTAATTTTACTTATCATAAAAATAATACTAAGACTGAATTTTTGTCCTTGCTGTTTCTTCATATAATCAAATTTCAAGAGCATCTGAAGTGAACCACTTCGTTCTCAAGCTGTGTAAGGTTAAGATTCTGAGTCTAACATAAATTATAAATCCAAGCTATTTCTTTTTTAACATGAGTGAAATAAATTCCATGGATTAATTTGGAAATTCATTCAAATGGGAATGAATCCCAAACATAAATCATAAGGATTAGAAATGATTGCTGTTGCAAAACAAATAACATAAATAATAAAGGTGAAACTCCAGGTTTCTGTTTCTTTAAAATAGAGGGCTTTGCTAGCTATTTTTGTCCTTGGTTTTCTTTCACAGTGAGTCAGTGGTTTTAAAAACAAAACAAAATGAAAAAAACAAACAGCCAAACCCAAAACCCCAAACACCTTGTTTGCTTTGTTTGAGGCAGTAAATTGCATTGACAGGGAGGAATGAGCAGCAAAAAGCACTGTGATTGCTCAAACCAGATTTGTTATAAAGAAAGTGCTGTACAGGCTTGCACCTCAAATGAGAAAACCCTTTTAGCTTTGTAGGCTTAAGTGGGATATAACCTCTCAAAGCATATGTAAATTGTAGAGACGTGATCATTAAGCCACTTGTCTGAGACAAATATTTGAAGAAGAAGCTGCCTTACTGGTTTTTTTTCTTCCAAATCTGAAAAAAAAGAAATCATGACTAAGTAGCATGGTAGTCAATAAATGATTATGCTTTTAAAAGGCCACGATAAGGTCTTCCCAGAACCTTCTCTTCTCCAGACTGAAGAACATCAATGTTTTCTGCCTTTTATCATAGGAGAGGTGTTTCAGCCCTCTGACCATTTTTGTAGGCTTCCTCTGGACCTGCTCTTAACAGGTCCATGCCTTTCTTGTGTTGCATACTGTAGAACTGCACAAAGGACTCCATCTGGGGATGCAGAAGAGCAGACTAAAGGGAGAGAATCACTTCTCTTGATCTGCTGACTACTCTTCTTTTTACACAGCCTAGTGTAGAATTGGCTTTCTAGGCTGCAGGTACATATTGCCAGCTCACATCGAGTTAGTCATCCACAGTATCTCCAAGTTTTTCTCTGAAGGACTGCTTTCAATCCATTTATCCTCCAGCCTGTATTAATACTGGGGGTTGCCACAACCCAGATCCAGAACCTTGCACTTAGCCGTGTTGAACTTCATGGGTTTCACAGGCCCATCAGGGTCACTCTGGATAGCATCCGTTCTCTGGATCACATCTGGTTGGTGTCGTTGACAAACTTGCTGTTGATGTACTCAGTCCCACTGTCTATGTTCCATTTGAATTTTATATCCACTTCACTTTTCCCTTTCCATGTGTCTTTAAATATTTGCTCTTTCTCCTCATCACATTTTGTCTTTGAATTTCTAAGATCCATCTCTCTGAAGAGCCTTGGGATAGTCTGTCTCCCACACTGGATGGAACTCCCAAGGTAGATGGACTGTCAGGGAAGCAAGCTTCATCTTCTGTATTGGAAAGAAAGAAAATACAGGTAATGAATTCACGTTTGGAAAGAAGTTTACAACTCAAAATGGCAAAGGAACTTAAAATATGTTAATAGAAGACCAAGTCCAAGCTTATCTGCATTGTATTCGTGCTTTTGTCACTTAGTTATCCTGTTGATTAGAAGCGCACAGTGGTAGTAATTGCCGGGACCCAGTTTATGATACAATGTTTGGAGAAAAATATTAGCTTTTCATGAATGTTTGCAAGTTTCAGGTACCAGGAATTTTTCATTGACCTGTTATGTTTGATCATGGCATAAATTCAGTCCAGACATTGTCTTAAGGAGTTGGGAACCTCTTAACAGTGATTCTGCTAGATTAAGGCAAAGAGGCAAAGAGATCCTCTTAGCGTGGGGCAAGGAGGAGACATATGAAGCAACAGTGAAGTCAGTGTTGATCAGTAAGTTCTGGCATAGCTCTGATTGATGCAAGTTGAGATCCTAGACTCAGAAGGAGGAAGACATTCATATTCCTTAAACCTGTTGTAACAAGCTGCTGTAAATTCATCTGCCAGGATAAGACTTCTAAAAGTACAAAATCTGTGAGTCATTTCCTTAGCATATTCTGCTTTCATAGTTCGCCTTTTCTTAGTCTTTGCTAGACTATTCATTTGTAATCTTCTTGTATTCTGAATCATTAAATGTGGTGCCAAGTGTGGGACACTGCTTCTGCCTTCTTTTGAAAGCAGAAGGATTAGCGCTTATGAGAGGTGGTGCTTAAACATGATGACCTGTCTTTTTAATAAGGCATTGAAGATAATGATGTATGTGTATTGCAGCCACATACGCAGGAAGATTTTCAGAATAGTCTTTATGTACTTTTAACAAAACTTTCAATTCTATTAAGCCTTTTTTCTTTTCCAAAGAAGGTGGCAGTCTGACTAAAGTGGAAGCCTGACATAATGTACCTTCTTTATTAAAGACCTTATACTTTTGTGCTTTATTCCAGTAGCTATTCAAGCGTAATTAAAACTGTTTCTGATTTTTTTTTTTTTCCCACATTGAAGTTGATATGTATTTAAAGATCAAAATATTTTCATTGGATCAACTTAGAAGTATTGTTGATGAAGATATTAAGATTGTATTAGACATGATAGAAAATAAGTCTTTACATTCTAAAATGGAGAGCATTACTAATTGGTACTGAACTCCTACAGGAAACATCCAGGAGCAGTGGTAAGAAGAGTCAAATCCCTGTGCAATTGGATTTGGGTGGCATGCTGGCAGTCTTGGAGCAGAAGCAACAAACAGAGAAGTCAAAACAGTCTTCTAAACCTGTGGTGTTTTCAGGTATTGTTTAGAATGAAATTTCCTTTCTTTCAACTTGAATTGTTTTAAGTATTTGAGTGTTAGATTTAGTGTGATTTCTGATCTCTAATGATCTCTGAATATGCAAGCAGGAGCACATTTCACAAGATAGAAGAGAAAATGAAGGTTCCTCTAAAACAGATTTAAAAACATGGCAATCTGAAATCTTTGGAGGAAGACTTGGGGAAAGAACAATATTCAGGACAATAATTTGTGAAAAAATACCTTATAGAAATATGAGAGGTGATTGAAAGTTAGTTTTGATGAAAATACTCATGTCTGTGAAGGTTTTTGCTTTGTCTTATGTAAGTTTGTTGGTGTTTTGATCTGAACCTGCAGGAGGGGCTACAGAATAACAAAGGCTTTGTTAAGCTCCTCTGATGCTAGAAATCGTAGAGCTGTAACTTGAGTCAAAAAGCTCCTTTGCAAACACAGGGGTTATACGAGAGTCAATCAGTGCAAGCCAAAGGATGGGCTCTGCCATGCCTGATAATTGTGAAATAATTCATGTTAACAAAACTCTTAATTCTTGATGATGGAGACTTTCATCTTTCAGAGCTTCTAGAGGCATAACCAGGAAGAAGAAACAAATAGCTCAGTGGTTTTTTTATTGTAGGTCAAAATTTTGGTTTTGGCTGTGTTATTCAGTATATTTTGCATAAGGAAGCATGATGTTTGCTAGAATTTAATGATGACAAAATTTCTCTCCTTATTTCAGTTAAAGAATTTTTGAAGTAATTGTTTCAGGAAGAGAACTAATCATGAGAGAATTCATCTCTCAGTGTTTATTATGATAGCTGAGCTTTTAAATAAAAAGCTCAAAATACCAAACATTGAGATTTTCTTTCACTAACTGAGAGAACTTGTAAGATGCTTTTTAAAATTCTTTTTATTCAGTTGCTCTTTTTTTCATTTGAGTCAGTCAAACTCAATGCTGCAGAGGTGCTAGTAGCCAGTTTTGTTTCTATGAACTTACTCAGTGCGTGGATTGGGAAGTAGATAGTGGAGCTCAAGGTATGGGTCACAATACCTCTTTTCTACTATTAAATTGCCTATGTCTGAATGTCCTGTGGAAGAGAAGTATCATGTTCATAGTCTGGATGTATAGGGCAGATGTTCCCTCAGCTTTGTGCTTTTTTTGTTTTTCTTACCATTCAGTGCATGCATTACATTGGTGTGTACCAAAATGTAATTTTAGTTTCTGAAGTGGCATTTATGAAGTGCTGCCCTCTAAGCAGAAGAGAAGCACAGTGAACAAGAAGGTCAAGGAGTGTGTGTGCAGAAAAAGCCATTTTACTCCATTTGGAACTTCATTTGGTAAATAATGTATGGATTGGACAGTGTAGTAAAGCAGTAACTATTTGAATTTACCTTACCTTTTGGAAATGCATCAGTCATGCAAAATGACACACATGTTGAAGCTATCAAGTTGAGGAACATGAGAAATTTGTGAATTTGGAATGAAGAGGCAAAGTACACAGTGAAGGAAATATCATGTATCTGCAGAATGTATACTTAATGTTACTCCAAATCCAGGTTTCGTTCTTGGAGCCACCTGTGCTAACTTACTGCACAGTGTTCTTGGCAATGATCTTAATTTGCCTTTGTTACACAGAGCCAGAAAAGAAGAGTTGGTAGTGTAGCAGTTTTGTGAAGTAAACTGTTTATGCTGATAGTACTGTATGTGGTGTTGGAGGATCACCATATGAGTACTTTGGAGGAAGTAAATGAAGATGGCTTGAGACAAGCTTGCAGAAACTTTGTGTGTGTTTTAGCTGAGAGAGGTTGCCTTAGGCACAAATGTGTCAAGCTCATTCCATTGATGCTTATGTCATTCTCTTCATTGACTTGCTAATGTAACCTGATTTATATTGCAGGTAACTGAAGTTTGACAGAATGCTCTCACAGGATACAGCAGTTCCTACTGATAGTGAGTTGAAAAGGGAGAGTAGTTTTTAGGGCATGAGGTGATGTTTGAAAGGTCTAGGTTCAGTGACTTGGCCAGTCATTTAAAGCTGCTGTGCTCTAAACACTGCAAAATGCAAGTCGATTTCTCCTCAGAGCTGTGCTGGTTGAGCAAAAGAGACTAAGCTGTAGCTTTACATTACTCATTATCCATCTGCAAAGGAACTTCATCTAGCTTCGTTAAGAAGGCACAAATGGTAGGAGTAAGTGCTCCAGATTATTTACAGCAATTAAATCTAAAATTTGTAATACTGCACCTCAGTATTTATCTTAACGCAATACAGAACTTGTGAAGGAGGAGATGCCATTACCATGAAACATGGGAAATTCCTGAAGGTTTACCCAAGCCAGCATGGCATAGTGTTGAAGATAGCTTGAGTTCGGTGTTTTGCCACATTCTGCTTTTGAGAGTTCAGGGACAGAGCTTGTTATTCTAGTTGTATAATAAAAGTAGAGGATATATCAATCTTTTGGGAGGAGTATCTTTATTAAATAACATAGCTTAATGACCGCAGGATTACTTATAAATATTCTTAATAGCAATACAACATAAATTTAATTTGTGTATACTAGTCCTAATCCCGTCATTAAACTTGCATTGGATTCTCATTTAGGCATTTGTGATAGTTGTCTGATGCAGACTTTTTTTTTATCTCAGTTGGTGGTGCCATACCATTGCTTTCTAAAGAACCTGCTACAGCCACAAAAAGTCACCGGTTAAACCAAGGAAAGATGCCTCATAACCCTTTGGATTCCAGCGCTCCTTTGGTAAAGAAAGGGAAACAGAGAGAAGTCCCTAAAGCAAAGAGACCAACACCTCTTAAAAAGGTGCTCATATTTTTACCTTAAATAGTACAGTACAGGGTAATGTAACCTCACTGTTACTCTGTGAGTCTGTTAAACCTTCTTGTATGGAGATCTGCTTGTCAGCATCCACTTGTCTAAATTCAATTTTAGCTTCTCTTGGTTTAAAAAATCAGGGGAGGTGAGGTAGTCTTGCTAAATAGCATATACAACTTCCCCAAAAATGTGTTTTCTCACTTAAATCACTTGATAGCTGAAGAAGTGCTACTACAAAAGTGCCCATACTTCATTGGTACAGGGGGACATCCAAAGAAATCTTACTTGGTTTGGACAGGATATGCTTATTTGCAGGACTGGGGAGAATGGTTTGTAGAAATGTAGTATTTAATGTTTCTGTCCTCTTTGAAGACAGAACTTCAGCTGATTCTGTAGAAACTAGTGTTAAGTTGTTGTGGAATGATTTGAAGCTAAATGTTTATTTCCTAAAAATAGCAATTTCTCTTTTATCTTCCCTCTTTGCCTATTCACTTTGCTTCTTTTCATGGCATCTCGATGGAGTATTTAGGGACGATACTCCATTGCTAGGTCACTTTTTGGTCTCGTGAAGGTACTGTAGTGATCACTCTCTGCTGTTTAATTAAATTAGAGAACTGTACATATAAACAACATATAACATAAAACAAACACTTGGAGGTGATACTAACTGCTGTGTCTTCTGTTCTATCTTCATGCTATTTTCCAAAGTAGGTTTTAGAAGACAAAGATTGCTTTGTCTCTGTAATATCTGTGTTCTCGATATGGTAGGAAGCTTATTTCTGTTCTTTTTTCATTTTCAACAAACGCAAATGGAGAAATTTAGTTTTTCAATGAGATTCTGTGGTGTAATTAATTCCAGATCAGTTGAGCTAGTGGTGGTATGTACAATAACAACTTGGCAGCTATGAAGCCAAAGAAGGAAGATGAGTTTCAGGAAATAGATTATTGCTTTCACCTACAGTAGCATGTTTGGATCCAGTATATGTCCTACTTTCCTTCCTTCCATGTACCATACAGCTTAGGTTTCCATGGTAATTTCTTCTCTTTTTCTTCAACCAGCAAATTCAGAGGCAGCAATTTATTAGACTGACTCAAGATTTTTAGCAGGGGAATGTGTGTATACTTGCGTGTGACTTGATTGCTACAAATCAGCAGTCTAAAGAAGAAAGGTAAAAGAGGGAGACCTGTTCAACTGCTTGTCTGCACTGAAGTGATTTGTTGCTTTAACTTTAGTTCTGCCCTTGTAGTTGATCCGTAGTAATTATTTTCTTCACCCAGACACTGGTGACCAAGGAAGAACTCCTTCTCTATGTAGATTTAAGGAATAGTTTTCCTTTTCTTCATGTGCAAATTAAACAAACAAACAAAACAACCAACCAAAAACAGACAAACAAAAAACCTCAAACAAGCAAACAAACAAAAACCTCAAAACGCAATCCAGTTTTGTAAACTCCAAATGATACTGCCAGACTTCTTTTATGAATGGTCTGTATGTAAACACTTGGTAAGAGAAACTGCTTTGTTACCTGTGTGACATTTAATTGATTCGGGGTTTATATTTATTTATTTGTTGGTTTATTTGTTTATTTTAGATTATTCTGAAAGAAAGAGAACAAAGAAGACAGCAGCATCTGTTACAACAGACAGCAGTACCAAAAGATGAAGATAGTATTTGCCAATCTGCAGAAAATGTTACTGAAGATGAAACAGTTAAAAAGGATAGTCAAGCAGGTATCTTTCAAGAGAAGGCTGTAATACAGTATGTAGATGGAGATTTGAAAGTGAGCACCCTTTGTACTTCGAAAAATGTCTACCAAATAATGCCAAATAAAAACTGTAACTTCAGAATTTTCTTAAGATTCAGCTTGGGCTTACCTAGAGTTTAAAGTGTGTAAAGCTGCTAGTCAACGTAGTTGAATAATTTGGATTCTAATTACTGTTCCACACTTCTATGCCTATTGGATTTAATATATGTGGTAATGTGAATCCCTGCCAATCTGTTTAAAAAGAGGTACAATAATAAAAACTAAGAGGTA
The DNA here is from genome assembly GCA_013399015.1 of Galbula dea. Lineage (NCBI taxonomy): Eukaryota > Metazoa > Chordata > Aves > Piciformes > Galbulidae > Galbula > Galbula dea. Next base: position 42,974 of record VWZX01000648.1, read on the forward strand.
AAAAAAAAAATATGTGACCTGTTCCCCTACTACCACAGACTGCTGTAATACTGAAGTAATGACTCTTCAAGAGATACTTAACAAGCTGGTCTCTTCACAGTGTTTTTTTGTATATCTTTTCATTAAAATATCTTTATTTACATGATAGCTGTTCCTGTAATGCAAGTTGCTGAAGGGTTTCCAAAGAACACAGGGATCATGGAATCTACAGAAGGTTCTATGACTTCAAAGCAGCCAACCTCCAGTCTTCCAAAAATCCATAGCAGGAACTTTAGAGAGTAAGTGTTGTTTGTATTGATGTCAGTTTCCCCATAGTACCACCTATATGGCATTTTTCAAACTAGATATTTGACTTGTATTCTGTGCATCACCAAATGGAGTTTAGACTGAATTTTTTTTTCAGTTTTTCTATAAGCTGGCACACAGATAAACAATAACCAGAGAAATCTGTACATTGTTGTAACTCTAACTTCAAAATGCATCTTCCCTGAAGGAAAAAATTATCAGAAATTCATTAGAGGTTGCGGAAGGAAAAGGAGCTGTTGTTGAAGAATGAAGTACCTTAGTTTAAGTAAGCTTAATATTTAAGAAAAGGAGGAGTACACCTTATTTATTTTTTAAATGGGTGTGTTTCTGATGCCATTCCAAATGACAAAAATGTAGAGAATGTAATTAGCCACCTGACATTTTCATACTGTGGCTAGGCAAAGCAATAAAGGGAAGATTTATGGGTTATTATGTGCAAACACTTCTAATTTTGTTTAAAAAGAGGTGTATACATGTTTCTTCATAGAACAAGAAACTGATCATTACTATATGTAATGTCAGAGATCTAGTCATTACAATATAAACTAGTTACTTTAAGCAATATTTTAACTTCTAGTTTAAACGTTAAAAGTTAGCATGGCCTTTTGCAGTTCATGTTATAGTAACTTAATATTGATACAGCCATCTTTATCTTCCTCATGCCATGTATTAGCCCTAATTTAAGTTTTAATTGCCTTAAAAATCACTTAATTTGTGTTTATGCAACTCTTTACTGAAAGCACAGTTTAGGTTGAATATATACAGGACAACTCAGTCCTGCTGTTACAGAATGCAGAGCTTTCAGCAAAGCTAAGAATATTTTATATTTTTAGAATAGATTTTCAGTTTTAACAGACTTGTCTTTGAGACTTAGTGAAATCTAAGATACACAATAGATCTGTTGATCTCTTCTTATAATCTTATTTGAATTTCCCACTTGGAATCTTCCTGTTGACTATGCAGTTTTGATATCTTTAGTTTTTCTCTTTGATACTCTTCTTTACCAAAAGATTCTTTATGTAAAAGACGGGAGAAAAAAAAATTGGAAGCCTGATCTTTCCCAGGGAATATTAGAAGGATTAAACACATCTGATTGTTTGGCCTGGAGAGGAGGAGCCTGAGAGGGGGTAGCAATGTCTAGAAGGTGTCAAAAATGAGAAGCCAGGTTATTCTTAATGGTTCCAAGCAATAGGACATCAGGCAATGTGCACAAACTGGAACACAGGAAGTTTCACCTAACCATGAGGGAAGGACTTCTTTCCTGTGAGGGTGGCTGAGCACTAGAGCGGGCTGCCCAGGGAGGTTGTGGGGTCCCTGGAGAGATGATTCCAAACCTGCCTAAACACAATCCTGAGTCATGTGCTTTAGGGACCCTGCCAGAGGAGAAAGGTTGGACTAGATGACCTCTGGTGGTCCCTTCGATCCTTAACCATTATGTGATTGTGTGTGTGGTTTTATCCTTTCCTTATGAACACTGCAAGGCTGTAGTGAGACAGGACAGACAAAAACCATGAACCTGTGGAGGAATAATTTGATTCCGATGTCCATCTTTGTTATAATTAGCCTTTTATTTATAGAAATAAATCAGAATTTTATACATATGGTATTAAAAATACATATATATGTTTGCTGTACTTGTGTTTGTGTTTTTAGTGTAGTTTGATAGGGGAGATAGATACCACAGGAAACAAAATTTTCTGTAATTTCTCAGCCACTGAAAAAGATCTTAAGTAAATTTTTGTTTTCATCTATGCAACATGTTTGTTTGGAGTGGAAAAAGGCAAAGACATAAAGTAGAACGGCTTATATTTTACATATTACATATCTGTGTTACATATTTGTAATTGATTCTTTTTTCTAGTTATTGCAGCCAGGTACTTAGTAAAGAAGTTGACAGCTGTGTGACAGATCTCTTAAAAGAACTGGTTCGTTTCCAAGATCGCTTGTATCAAAAAGATCCAGTAAAGGCCAAGATAAAACGCAGGCTTGTTATGGGTCTTAGAGAAGTTTTGAAACATCTGAAGCTGAAAAAACTGAAGTGTGTCATCATCTCTCCTAACTGTGAAAAGATTCAGTCAAAGGGTAAGTAAGTTTATTAAAAAAAGAGTTTGTTTAATGAAAGAAATGTAAAAAAGCAGATTCAGTGTACTGGCACCAGTGTTATTGTTGGAGGAACTTACTTGAATAGCCTTTGAAATTCATTCAAATAAAGATGCCTTCCTTCTTCAGATTGTCTCCTGCTGTGCAGCTGAAGAGTGGGGCTAAGTCAAGATTGTTTGGGGTGCAGGAAGTTATCTGAAACCAGGATCTCTGTAGTTATCAATTCACAGTGCAGCTGCACAGAAGATTGCACTAGTGCAGCTGAGAATAGACAAAAATTACTGATGCCAGCTGGACCACCACAAGGAGTCTTGCTATATCAGTCTGTGTTAGGCCACAGGTTTACAAGAAGTTGTCAGTGATTGTTTAAAACTCATTGTAATTATTGTCATTATATTAACTTCTAGGTAACTTCTTAGCAGGTGGGTTTTGATTTTTTTGATTCTAGATAAGACTATGCTATATAGTAGCAGTCTAAGGATACTGCTGTTGAAGAAGTAAGACAAAAATGTCCCAACTCTTCTTCAGAAGTGTTCTCACTATTAGTGAGATCTATGTATTTTTCCCTATAAACTTTGGTAATGTCAAAATTCATCCATAATGTTGGAGGTTTTTTGCCATCTTCTAACAGTACTTTTAGTTATAATCAGCTTGAATAGTGTCATTCTTTGCTAATTCTGTTGTCTGCTGCAGGTGGGTTGGATGAGACTCTACACAACATTATTGACTGTGCCTGTGAACAAAATATCCCGTTTGTTTTTGCCCTTAATCGCAAGGCCCTGGGCCGCTGTGTAAACAAAGCAGTGCCTGTGAGTGTAGTGGGAATTTTTAGCTATGATGGTGCTCAGGTAAGCTGAAATACATAGGTTCATGTTTCTGTTTTGCTTTACCTTCTACCTGTATAGGGAAAAAAATACCCTGACTTCAAGGTTCTGGGTTTTTGTTTTGCTCCTGCATACTTAACACTCTTTATCCCAGGTCAGTGGCTTGTAGAAAAAACTGGTTTTAGAAGTACAGCCATTCAGCATTGTTCGAAAACATAGTTGGCTGTCTCTTCCTGACATCCTTTCCATCTAGATCTCTTTCCGAAAAAGAAAAAAAATTTTCAAGATAATTGATGATTTCATAAATGCTTCATAAATGGTTTGTTTTACTTGTCTTTATACATACTCGGCTGCTCAGCTTATATATAAGAGCATATATGTTCTGAATAATGAATATTCATTACAGATTTTCATGGAGATGGTAAAACTTACTGTACGATTTTAGCTCTACTAAAATTTTATGTTTCCATAGGACCATTTTCACAGAATGGTACAACTGACAACAGAGGCCAGGAAGGCTTACAAAGATATGATAGCAGCTTTAGGGGAAGAAGCTGAAGGACAAAGAGAAACCCAAACCAGCATCTTAACCACTGAATGTGAAAAAAATGGCTTATCAGAAGCTGGTAAAACATCTTCTAAGGACTCCGATGAGGACGTACCAAATTATAGTGAGTATTTACTGACTTGGTTTTGGTTCAGTTTTCATTCAAAATGCTCTTCAACTCTACAATTTTCATGGAAACAAGTGACACCTGGCCCTTCAGTTGTTAGTAAGGGTGGAAATTCTGCTTTTCTGTGACTTTCCACCCACCCTCCTTATTTTATAAACCTGAGGTCAGCTCTTGCTGAGAAAGTCTTAGAGAAAGTTCCTCTCTGAAATCCACTGGTGGCAGGTGGTACTCGTTCCTTTGTCCAAGGAAGTTAAACAGAGCTCCTTATTACTTCTATTTGTTAAAAAATCCTCTGTATTTTTTTGTAGATGTGCATACTCTGTAACTAGGGCACACTTCAAGTTTTGAAGCCTGTTTGAGATTCACCTTCCTGTCCCAAAGTGTTGATGTTTTGTAAAGGACTTCCACTACTAGAAACCCATTTCTCCAGCTCTGTTCATAATGTCAACAGCCAACTTAAAACTAGACTTTTAAGTAATCACAGATACTAGGCAACTTAAAACTTCTTTGAAAATTCTGAAAACTTCTGAGAATTGTTTTCCAGTTGTATCAACCTTCAGAGTTAGCCTTACCTTGAGTAGGGGGCTGGACACAAGGACCTCAGTGGGTCCCATCACTCTTAAAGAATTCTTTCGTGTGTCATATGATGTCTCGTAGTGTACATGCAAACATGCCCATATGTCAACCCATCTTAGCACTTTGGAGGAGGAAGTTAGAGAATCAGTGTAACATTTCATTTTAAGTTTTTCCTCAAGTATTATACAGTAACCTGTTTGTTTACTTTTATTCTAATATTTCCTAGTTAAAATCTGGAGGAGAAAACTTGAGGAGGAGTATAACCCATATGCACTGGAAGTGGAAAAGAGTGCAGCTGCTGACAGAGTGATAGTGAATTCAGAAGAACACAAGTAACACCAGATCCAATTCTGTGGGGCTTCATTTTTTTTTTTTTTTTTTTTTTTTTTTAAAACTTACCAAGAAGTTGGTAGCAAAATTGTTTAAGAAATATCTGAAGTCAGCTAACCAACCTAAACAGTTCAGAATCCCTTTAAGCAAAATACACACTGGAGCACATGAGACACTGGCTATACATTCTATGTATCTGGCTGATTACTATAGCAGATGACAACAGCAAATTGTCTTAGCCTCAAAACCACTTAACTGGCTTAGCATATAATGGTTTGATGGACTAACATTGATTTGGTAGTGATACAGTATACCAAATAAACTTGGTAGAAAGATAATTTTATTTGGGAGGTGATTCCATGAGCCAGGGGCTTTTGAGGAGTTGCTTTTTATTTTCAACTCTTGTTTAAAAAACTTCAACTGTTTGTGGTTTGTTGTTTGTTTGTTTTTATTATTGTGGGTTTGTTTTTATTTTTTTTTCTTCTAAGTAAACCTGCTCAAGTTGGCAGGCTGGCATCAATGTCACTTTTTTCCAGTCAGCAAGAAATTAATTTGGGCAGGCAGCTTGATTGAAACTAATGAAGGAAGGCCATGATAACGAAGTTCCCAGTTGGCTCGTCTGTATGATATTTTGTTGTTCTGGATCATACAGCACATGTAAAGGTGAGAGCATGATCTACAAAGGTCTGAAATTCCTGAATTGAAAATAGAGACTCTATTTAGACATTCTATAAATCTGATTAAATGTATGATGATGATGTTTCTGCTGCTATATGTGACTGGTTTTATCATAGGTCCTGCTTTGATGTTTCTGATGCTACTGAAACTAGTTTATCCTAAGTCCTGCTTTGAAGACAAGTTTGAAGACATTGAAGAGCAGCCTTCTGTCATATCTGTACCTTCTCCATGCTGACAAACTCCTTATTCCTTCAGTTTGGGGTTGCATTGGTGTCTGTATATATATACACACATATATATATATATATGTAAGAGGTTTTGATCAATCTCAGATTTTTATGTTCTAGAAAATGACATTAAAAAAAGTGCTTATATGGTAGTAGAGCACTTGGTGGGGATATTCTATATGAATACTGTTGTTTACAAGTTTCAGACATAAGAGGACACGCCTAAAGAAGGTAGTAGATGCACATGTAACTTTGATCAGCTGTTCTGAAAGATAATGGATGACATGTGCTGCTGCCACCGTCTCTGAAATGTGTCTTTAGTGCTTCACCTCACTGAACATTTGTAGTACAATACTTTGGAAAGTTAGATACTTGTGAAGTTAGAAGTGACAAAAACTTTTAATAATTCTGAAATTCAAACAATATTGTAGAATGTAAATGGGATAAAATCTGTTACCAATATATTGATTCTACAAAGTATGGTTGTGACTTAAACAAACTCTGTAGTGGGCATTTAATGACACCTGAAATGTCAGTTTTGAGGAAGAATGTTGGTAAGGGAAGCTACCCTTTAGCTGAAATGCACAGTTAGGTGCTAGTTATGATGATCTTTTTGTATTAAAGTTTATTCTAATCTTAAATGGAAATTGAGAGTGAAAGATCCCAGTGGTGAAAGATGGGTTTGGTCAGCAGATATCCTTGATCCAGAGGTAAGTTGTGATTTATTCATACTTGCACCACTTTGATACATAGCTAAAACTCTGAAACTGCTACATCTAGTCACTGCATGGAATGGGAACCAGTTAGTGAAGATAATATTAACAGCATTTGGGTTTTTTGGTCATATTTTCTATTTTGTCTTAGTGTAGAAGAGCATGAAAAGCTTCTTTAGAAAAACTGTAGGTTGTTCAAAATTTTAGGAAGTTACTTCCTGTTCTTAGAATGTAGCAAAAAGATTTACTACAAGGGGTCACAGTTGTTTTCGCCTAGTCTGTTTTACAGATGTTTTTTTCACAAAGTTGAGCTAAACAAAAAAAATCTGGCAATCTTTTTTTACTACTTACATTACTTTGCTGCAAAGATAGGACAGAAACTCAGCTATAGTCAGCTAAAACTGACCTTAGTCTTACAAAACTTAACTTTAGTTATGTGGTGCTGAGTGGGAATGTAACTCAGCTCCAAATCTATTGAACAAACAGAAGATGGACAATTCAAGGAAAGTCTTTTCATAGTTGTCCCTTAGTCATAAAAGATGTCATAAGAGAAACAATGTGGAAACAGTTTCTCCTGAATGTTGATGTCACAAGTCTACATCAGCATTATTAGAAAAGATAATAGTTTTTGTATTAAAAAATGGGGTTTGTATAAAAAATTTTACCCTGCATGTGTGACCACAAGGTGGTCTGATATTGAAAAAACAAGGGGGGAAAAAAAAGGGCATTCAGGAAAGTCTTTAAGAGTGAAGAAAATGCTTTTTTCAATGTGGGAAACAGTCTATTTTGAATCTTACCAATTAGAGGACAACTTAGTGGTTACTAAGTAATGATGCTTTCTGCAGTGGTTAGAAGCATCTGTCCCCATGGATTGAAGCTATAGTGACTCTTAGGTGGCATCTTGCTTCCTTCCAGATTGTTGAAAATGATTGAGAAGACAAGACAGAAAATGTGAATTATGCCTCAGACTTTCAAACAGCACTGCAGTAAAACAAATATTGCTGTGTGTTAAGTAGGTTCTCACATTTTCAGTCTGCAGTTGTTCACTAGGGATAGACTTAGAATTCATTCAACATAGAATTTTTTTAAATGACCAGTTACCTCAAATATTGAAGAACAATTTGCAAAAACTTAAGAGTCTTTTAACTTGGGTGCTTTGTAATCTATCTGTATTTTGAGTATGAGTTAGAAGTTCTTTATTTGGCACAGAAACTTTATTACCAAAGGAAATGTGTTTGAACAAATGAACTTGCTGAGACCAGAAAGGAATGCTCTTCAAAACACTGGGAACAGAGTATAAAGGGTAAACACGTTAAAATAAATTAGTATGTTTAAATGCCTTTAAATAAATGTGTTCCATATATTATTATTAATCTTTAACTCATATGCCATGATCCTCAAGCCTGAAATTAACTGGTTTGCTTAATGATCTCAAAACAGAAGCTGAACATTGTTACATTGTTTGAGCAGCACAAGTCTTTGTCCTTCATTGATCTTAAACAATTGGCATCAGAAAAACAGCGATAGTTCCAGCGTGGGATGAGTGGTTTCTTGCAGCACATAGCGGAGTTATTCTTTGGTGCAGTAAGGACAGATATCCTTTTTCACCACAAGCTTCAGGTGATTCTCCTGAATGTCAGTTTTAATGCCAGCACTAGCCCTCACAAACAACTTTTTGAATGTTGTGATATTAAGTGTATGGGACACTACAATTTGCATACATTAGTCTTTCTAGCCTATTTGTTCCTCTGTCCATTAGAGGCCGTTTTTCTTGTTGCAGCTCTCCTGAAGAAGAAGTTCAGAATGATGTGTTAATATTGCTTTAAAAATGAAAATGGAGTTTAAAGATAGCCTATACTAATAACAAAAACAAAACACAAAAGTTACCAAGAGTAATCTTTATTCTAGCCATTGGAGAAAAACATGAAAAGCTAAGTATGGACTGCTGGTTTAAGAGGAAGGTCAGCTTTGATGGATAGTGCTGTTTATGTAGTCCAGTAGTCTCTTCAGTCCAGTTAGTCTAAAGATGTGATAAAATCAATCCACTATATTCAGTATAGATAGTTCTACTCACTTAGGCAGGATGAGAACAACTTATAGATTAGCAGTTGGTTAGTAGAGTGAAGGAGCAAGCAGACAACTGTAATGTCATAGATAAGGCAGATTTTACTGATGAGAGGGTCAAGAAGGATGATGGGTACAGAAACACTAATCAGTTCATTGTATAAATATGTTTGCAGAAGAGTCATAGACTGTTCACAAAATTGGGACTGTAGCATGTCACATAGAAAGCACTGGAGGAGATAATCTCTTCCAAAAATTCTTACCCATGTTTTTCTCCAGTTTTGCATCATCTTGTCATGTTCACTGATGGCATTTCTCCAGGTATCAAATTCTTTGGTCCAGCCATTCTTGCCAGCATTATCTGAGAATTGTACATGGGATGAAGTCTGAGTTGCAGTACTTCACATGGAACATTGGGCTAGAAGCTATGAAAGCTACCATCTTGTCCTACATTTTGCTTTACCTCTTCTCACGTTATTGGGAAATAAGTTCTATTCAAAAGGTCATTGTCTCCTCCCCTCCGCAGCAAACTTTGTAGTCTCCACAGTAAACAGATTCAGTGCCTTTATTTGCACTTCAAGGTCTGAAAAATACAACCTACAAGGTAGAGTTCAAACCCATCTAAGAAGTGTAGGAATGCTCCAGTTGGATCTTGCCAAGCCTGGGGAGAAGATTGATGTGATATGGCTGGACTAAGTCTAGTTTGTTATTTCCCATTTTTCAGTAACTTTATGTAGTTAATTTTTCTTTGTTCTACTGAGAACTTAAGAAGAGCTATTTTACTTTGTCTTGGTAAAAGATAGTTCTGTCCACCAGTTTTTCTTCCAGAATGTAACACTGGTGGTGACATACACAGATTTACTATTTTCTGTTTATTCTTTGGGACACTAGCAACACTATATAATGCTTCTGGAGCACAGTGAAAGCCTTCTTCCATTACATATTTACAGTAGTTTCATTGGGATGCTCTTCATTCTGCTTCCAAGAGAGACTTCAGAGTAACTGAAGGGATGGAAAGACAACTTGCGTAACTCCTACTGCTTTTGTCTGTCACTGAAAGAATAAGGGTTGATCTCTTCTTAGCAAACTGATTTTTGTTATTACTCAGCTAATTAAAGCTTCCTTTACCCTACCAAGAAAATTCATACTGTATCATCTTCATTGCTCCTGTTGTCTTTTCAAAGACTATTCAGACCTTCTCCAAGCATTATTAAGTTCTCAACAGCTACTTGCAAATGATGTTCAAGTTGCATTGGTCAGTTATGGATACCCAAAAGATCTTACACAGCTGCCAGAGGTGGCTAACTGACCTTCCTGCCTGGTTAGTGTCCAAATGAAGAGGTGCAAACTGACCACACCCAACTATAGGTGGTTTTATACATGATCGGTTTTGTGTCCATTAGTTTATCCATTTTAGTTTCCTTTCTAGATCGTAACTGCTAATTTGCAGGCTAGTCCTTTGTAAGAGGGCTGGAAGGAGGATTTTTAAGGCCGTAAAAACCTTTTCATAAACAATTGAAGTGGATTCTAACACAGTGAGTGAGAGTTACCATCTTCAGATACGCACACATTTTATGGGTGAAAATTACACAGCTTTACACACATCAGGGTTAGGCCAAACGTGACAAAAATTCAAAACCAGCCTACCCTTACCTTCCACTATGATGAGCACTTTGGATGTTGTGTTCCCAACTCTTGAAATGAATGAGCATTCATACTCTGTATTTTCTGATACTGAATCTTTCACCCAACTCAGAACATGCATTCTGCCATCAAACAGTGTATGAGATTGCTCAGTGACGCACACCTTCATCTTCTGTCTGTTCTTCTTCCAGACAAAATAGGAGTCATCCGGACCTGTAAAAATGTCAGACAGCTTATTTTGTAAGAGAATACAAGATGAGTCTTTAAAAAGAAAACAAAATCCTAACAAGATTAGGCTCAAGAGTGTAAGTGGTTGATTGTAACGTTCCTTGTAAGGTTTCTTCAGCTGAAATACTGGGTACCAAAAACCTGGGATGAAAAAGGAGCTAGCACTGGTTATGTTCGAGCCAAAGTTGTAAATGAGTAAATGTATGAAGAAATTATGTCTGGATTTTTACAAGGGGAAACTTATCCCACAAACATGATCAAGCAGATGATGAACATCAGCACTACCTGCCTATGCAATACCTGGTATAACTAGGCCACGTTACCTACTAGTGATCAAGCTAATTTCTGGTAAAAAGCTGAAACCATCCAAGACGTGCCTTGCAAAATCTGAAGTACAGGCCAGAGAGGGAAAAGTTCAAGGACTCAGTGTGTCAAAGAAGCTGTAACTACTAATGAAAGAAGCAGAACTGGAAAAAGCACAGAACCATTAGTCACAGCAGGCAATTAGGCAAGACAGGACTTGGAAGAAGCTTGCGTTAACAACAAAGAGTAATCTAATCTTTTAGCCTTACTGCTACTATTCATCATAACCTGCAAGGACAGAATTTGAATAAATCAGAGATTGACAGTACCCCAGAGGACATAACAGCTGTTCCAAGGATATTGGAGCTTTTTCATGTAAAAGAAGGACATTTGGGCCAAGGTGAGAACTTGCAGTAATTCTGATGTTTAAAACATGTTTTTTTCTCCCCTGGGGCCTGGGATCCAGACTTAGCCTTAGCAAAAGACGACATAGAGAGACATCTGAAGTAAAAAGAAGGCACTTTTGCAAGTGTGTCTTTCAGAGAACAGGTAACCTACTATAGAAGTCACTGAGCATTTCTGACTGCAAACCAATGTGCATTTTTCTCTTGATAAAGATTTAGTTCCAGGTTAATGTCCTTAAGCTTACATTAAATTTCAGATAATCATGGAGACAGACAAAAAAAAAAAAAAAGGTAGTCTTTATAGCTATGCAATTCCTCAGCACTCCTCAGTTAAATTCTTAAGTCATTTGGAAGTAAAATCTAATATACAACAAATATGGAGACATAGATTCATAGTAAGAGTACGGGTGAATGATACAGAACATAATTTAGTTAAAGCTTGGGATGGTTTATCTCAGAGAGGGGGAGGGAAGTGGCACAATCTTGGTAAGGATTGGCAACAGCTCTGACAAAGTGAAGAGGGCAAACATACAGTGAACTAAAAACAACTAGCCTTGCTACTTTTTTTTTTTTGGAAGTAGTGTTTTATGGATGATTATACTAATTCTACAGTTAATAGTAGATAGGTTACATGGCACTAAACTATTGTGAAGTCTGGAACCAGGAACAAATCATTTCAGTAAGTGAAAATTATTTCACTAATGCTGAAGCTGGAATTTGGACAAATGGGAGGAATAGTAAGTAAATACAAGCACAGCAGATAGAAATCTTCACGTTAAAAAAAAAAAAAGCTTTCAAGAGTAGAAATGACACACTATTAATAGAGAAACAAAACTATGTNAACTTGACCACAGCTGAAGATTAAGAAGAGGAAATACTGTGGCACAAGCCTCAGGATGAACTTCTCCAAGTGTAGAAGAGTTATTACTCTAGCATTGTAAGGTGAAAAGCCACAAGCTCACAAGTCTCATTTGCAGTAGTTCAAGCCCTAACACGTGAGAACAGGCCCACTACCTAAAATTATGAGCTTGAAAAATGCCATTTTTGAGCTGCGTGAGGAAGTGGCATGTTCAATGCAGGTCGCTTACCTAGCTTACTTCAAATGTTACTATTCACACCAGAGAAAGTGCTCAGTTTTCTGGTGCTAAAGATAACAGTTGTTCTGAAAATCTGCCAAAAACTCAGTTTAGTCAAACATTTCACCAAAAGACTAAAATCCAACAGTTTCCTTATATTCTGCAAGCTGTGTTGTGTCAGGTTGGCCCCTTAAGAAGTTGCAGCTGGGCAATTTTACCCCACCTTTGTTTTCTGGGCAGTCTGAATCACTGGAAATCTGTACACTCATCCTCAGTCATCCTCAGTCAAGAGCAAAATCTAGGTTCAAGTACGAGTCAGGTTTTTACTGATCTGCTGCTTTCACTGCAATTTATTCCCAGTTTTCAGACACAGTGCTATTACTCTTTCTACTTTGATTTCCTTTTCAGAATTGAGCAATCAAAAAAAAAAAAATTGTGAAACAGTTTCATCTGCAAAAACTTCAAAATCATATTTGTTAAATGTAAGTTTTCTACAACTCTAGAGTGAGATAAATTCAGATTAAGATGTAATGGCTAGAGAATTATTTTTTTAAGATAAAAGAAAATTGAATGTGTACTCTGCATTTGCTACTGTTGGCTATAATGCAAATTAATTACATGTCTAGTGAAAACTTTAAAATATTAATTTCTAACACATTTGATCTACTTACTTTGCCATCCGTTTTAGGAATGCTTGAAAGATTGAAAAATGTCATGAAAGATACTTCAGTTAATTTTTAATACATTGCTTCAGTCTCAGTAAATACATTATTAATAATCACCATCACCACCTTATGATTTTAGAATGGGAAAGGTTATTGTCTTATCTCTGCAGAAGTCCTTCATAATGTCCAGTGTCTGTGAGAAAGTGCATGCTACTTTTCCATATAGATCCCATTTACTGTACCTCTGCTTTCAGCACTTTGAGTGAAATGGCACTGCTCAGGTACTGTCAAGGTGGTTTCCGCTGGCCAAACGGGTTCTCTGACCTACATCAAGTCAGGCAGGTTTGCACAAACCATGTATTTAACAGCCAGATAATTTTACTTTTAAGATTTTCTACACATAAAAATTTCAGCAGCTGTAGGTGACATTAAAAGCTCACCAGTGCAGCTGCTTGTAAACTTACACCCACAGTCTATCTGTACTCACTGAATTACTGGCATAAATGTGATCGTAGTTTAAAATACATCTATAAATAAATAAATCCAGATTTAAAGAATGTAAGCACACAGCTACAGATTGAGAGGAGCATGCTGATGTGCCCTGCTAAACTGTACTAAATTAAGAATTTGCTATATACACATCAAATCCTAATAGATACATGGCTTTCAAGAAAGCTTGGAGATACTAATTTAAAAGCAAGAGATTATGGATTAAGTAGAGCTCACTGACTAAGGCTGGGGTGGGGGAAAAGGAATATGAGAGAGTGCTGGCCAAGCTAGCTCCTTTTGCCAAATGCTGCAACTTGCAGAGCTGCAGAGCAATTTCAAAAGCTACCCAATAAACTTGTGTAGTGAAACCTGAAGAAGTGCTACCACATTGCTGCTGGGTTACCACACTGGGATTTTTGGCATTCTTAGAAAGGTTCTTTAAGTGTAACATTAAAACAAGGCCTCCCTATAAATTATTACAGAGGGAGGTGAGTTGGGTAAAACGAATCAAGAGCTGTCAGCAAGCCTCTTAAAGCTTTCCCCAGCTAAACTAATCTCTGAAAGCTGACAGTAAATTGAAATCCAGTGAAGATAACTGACAGGTATTTCACAGAGAAATTCTAGCAGGGTAAGAAAAAGTCATTTTCACAAATTCCTGTAATCTAAACTGCTAAATTTAAAACTGCTACCAGAGGCCTATCTGCAGTGACAGAGAGTCTGGATTTGGGAAAAAACTCCGCAATACACACCAAAACCCCTTCCAAAACTCAAAGCATACAGCAGACTAGGTAAAACAAAACAAAAAAATAATCTTACAGGGAAAAAAAAAATGTTAATCTTAAAAGAATGGCATGTGGATTTAATGCTCACTCTTTAGCTTGCAGCTTTGGCTTGTAAACTAAACATCCCAGATTTCAGAAAACAAAGATCGTATGGGAAGCTCTCACCCATAGCAGGCATTAATTTTTTAAAAGACAGTATAATCTGGGTGCAGAAAGATTATTTTAAATCAGAGATTAAAGCACAGCAAAAGGTTAGTCAATCAGTAGTATGGAGAAAGACTAGCACTACTCAGTACATGGATGAAAATTTGATGCAAGGCTGCTCACCATTTCTTGAGTTACAGGAGTCTGAGTCACTGTTGCTGACAAGGTAGCAAAATAATAAATACTAAATTAAACATTGAAGAGGGTAATACATCGGAAAAGTCAGGAAAGAATCTTTCCCCTTGGTTGTCAATATGTGAGACAAGAATCTTTGCAGCTTTCTGAAAAGTACAAGGTAGGTAGCCTATATCTCAGTTAACTGGGGCAGGGCTTGTTTTTGATTTGGTGGTGGCTTTGTTTTTAAAGTATGGGCAATACATTCTAGAAAGCAAACTGGAAATAACTTGACAGCAATTAAAAAAACAGCTCAATACATAAAAAGCCAAGGAAAACAGATGCCTCTGAAATGCCAAAGAACATTACTTCAAACACCAAATAATTCATACTGAAGAATGCTTGACATACTCCTTCAAAAACTTCGTGCCTTTGTTAAATTACTAGTCCATTTGTGTAACATCAACACTGCAAACTGATGCAGCCTTATCAAGGCAGATTAAAAGCAGGAAGCACTTCTGTGAAATGCAAACCACAGAGAAGCTGAAGTAGTCATCAGTCACCAGAGGAGGCAATGCACAGAATACACAGACAAAAGTAGGGCACAGCATCTGCCTCCAGAGAATGGAATTTAAAAGCAGACTGGGAAATGTCTGACTTGCCCATGAAATGAAAATGCAATTGATCTGTGTAGAAGATAATTCATAGAGCAGGATATGGAACAGTTTAACAAGGTACAAACTTAGATAAACCAATCATAGATTCTTTTATCCTCATGAAAGTATACTAAGTAATTATACACATTAAAGTCAGGCACATTGCTTCAAAAGCATTGCCATGTAAATTCAAAGTATATTGCATTAAAAATTACAAAATTATTCTGTAATGTTTTAAAATATTTGTGCAGTGGATTGAATTGTCTTGGGAGATGCAGAGCTTTTCCTTTCTAGTTTACCAGTTTAAATAATTTTTAGGTTTCAAACAATAAAACTAATGATAGATCTATCCACTAATGATGTAGCTATACACTAACAAACAAAAGCAGTAAGTGCTTTATATAAAACAGTTCACAAAAAGAAAAAGCTGGAAGACCAACTGCTTATAAAGTACGTGTCCACGGAAACTTGCCATTTGATATTTGTGTTCCTGTAAGAATAGAACAGAGTTAACAACTGAAGGAAACTCACATTTTAGAGGACACTGACATGCAGTAATTTAAATGCTGTAATTTGTAGTCCAAGCCAAGATTTTGTTGTCTAGCACAAAGCAGGCTCATTCTGCTCTCGGTGCTGCGCACCTCCATGGCTCTCCTGACTGAGCTCTTAGAGCATTCATAGCACCACCAGGTCAACCAACCAGGCACCCCAGTGCACTCGCTGCAGGTGATGCAATTAAACTCAAACCTCACCCAAGAATGCCTTAAGAAGCCAATTCCAGAGAGAAAGTTTGTTCATTTTCTTGGCTAAGTCAATCCCTGACAGATAAGCTCATCCTTCCAGGGAGAAGTCATAGACAGCTTGGGGCATAGGGTCTTCTGAGCTCTACTGCTCTACTCCTCTGTTGCACAATCATTTGGTGACACCAGCACAGCCACCCCTCAGAAATCTGGACATAGCCTTAGGCAAGGTTTGTTTTGGACTCACTCTGCAAGCAGTTTTGACTAGAGTTTTATGCTGGCTGCAGCAGCCCCTGTGGAAGTGCACTGCATTGTACTTCCCTCACCCTTCCACATGCCTTTCAGTGCAACTTCAAGCTTCAAAGAGAAAAAAACTGTAGTGAACCACTTGTGATTCTGATTCTTGCAAGTTAAGGGTCCTTTCCCACATGGATGTGGGAAGCTTTTTTGCACTCCCTTTACAACAGCATAACCGCAAGGAAGAAGCATTGTACGTGGGTGTTGCCAGATACCCATCTCAATAGCTCTATGAAATAACAACTCCTTTAAAGTATATTGCTGAGTCTGCAGAACTTTTATGTTCCCATTTCCAGGGTTATTTTAATGAGATTGAAAAGTTAAGAAACCATTATGGAAAAATTACAGATTCAGATGAACTAAGGGAGGAGGTAAGACTTCTTGACACCACGGACACTAACAGAGTCTGAATCTGCAGGCCAGAAATACAAATAAAGCATAATTTTTTGCACTGTTTCTAATTATAAATGTATTTAAATTGCTGCTCAGCATACCAGGATATTCTAGTATGTCATTCATCTATGAAGTTAAGATCGAGGATATACTACTGTACAGCTGGAGGAGGAGGTGTCAGTACAACATCTTTAAGCAGAACTAAAACTGCTAGAGAAAGGAATTTCTACTATACCTGAATTCCAGAGAAATTATAATGCAGGTGCATATATCATCAACAAATTGCTTCTCTCCTGAACCAGATGGTATAGTAATTTGTTCAATTTGAAGCCTGCCTCAAATGTCTTTAACGGTTTTAAAAATTCTGCAATGGGAAGGTTCTACTGGATAAAGTAAAGAAGAAACCTAATGTTTGTCAGTGCAAAACTAGCAGACAGGTCTTCTGGGGAACATGAAGATGCAAGACTCTTCAGGGGAATAGACAAGAGAAACTGGGAGGCAGTCTACTTAGGGAGACGTATTTCTTCCTTTTCAGTTAGGGTAGGAGTACTCCATTCTTGAAAAAACTTGTTTTCCTGTAAAACAGTATGTGACAAGTGGCCATTTGTGCTGTATCCACTTTAATTTAACGTTGCTGAAATGAGCCAAATTACACGGTTGTAAACTATTATCCTTAGGCAAGCTTTCAGGTTAAAACACGTGGGATGAGTAAGACAACTCACCAACTCCTGCTGAGTTTCCAGTCAGCTTGAAGCAGACATTTACAATTAAAATGGAAAAAAAAAAAAAGAAAAAAAAAAAAAAGAAGAGATTCAGTACTTCTCATTAAAAAAAACAGTTAGAAACTTAGCTTCAGGGTTTGACTGGGTGATGTGGCAATCTATGTACGTGCATCATACGTTTGCTGATATCACATCCTTTAAGCAGAAGACCAGGTACGACATTTATCACTCTACTAGTCTCATTTGGCTCTTCTGCTCCTTATGAAGAAATTTTACCTTATATTCATAGCTGAGGGAAATAAATTTCCATTACAGCTATGTTTATACGAAGAAATATCAACAGGCACTGAAAGAATGTGAATAAATCCAAACAGAGAACTTCCTAGTAAAAGCATTTGATTTGCTTAGCCACTTCCCACCCACGATAAATTTATTCATCCTTTCCTGCAGGTCGCAGAAAGATGTGAAAGATCTACATCAGTCTGGCATCCTGGTTTTTGTCTTCTTTTATGCTCTGCCTTTTTTTTTTAAATCAATGGGATAAAGTTGTAATTTTGGGTAAAAGAAAGAGTGTGAATTATTAACCAAATGTCTTGTTTTCCAAAGGCAAACGTAACACAAAGTCCAGTCCCTCACTGCTTTTGGAGAGAAATCAGAAAGTCCACTACTGGCTCACCTTGCCCCTGCCTGCACCATTCACTCAGAGGTCTGATCCTTGTTATAGTTTCTTCCCCTGTTTGTTCCCACCTCCTCAGGACTGAATTCCACAGGCTGACTTTAGGACACTACTCTGTCTTTAAGTTTACTGCCAAGGCAATTACACTTACAGATAATGTTTAAAAAGCAGCACAAGTATCATGTTAAAACAAACACTGCTGGATGAAAAGAGTAATTTAAAAATTAATTTCAGATCTGTAGCACCATTATCAAACTGTTTAAATCCTTTGTGCTATTTATGCTATGTTTACATTTTTTTTGATGTCAGACAACAAAAAGTTTCTGAATTGTCTATAGCGACGGTGAACAAATTACTGCCAAAAGGTATTTTCCAACTTAAATGATTCTATGATTCTATTCTAAGAAAGTACCCTGATCTCACCTTTTTTTTCAGCCATGGAAATACATATCATGCCTTTATTAAGACCTATTCTAATGAAGATTTATGCATTTTGCTCTGATTCCATGTAACACTAACACACACTAGACAGTATGAAACAATGCTACTATTAAAAATTAATCTATACCTATAATCTCTTCTTTTAAGGAATACAGTTACATGTTAAGACCTGTTCAGATGCATTAAATCCCACTTACCTTGAACAGGCAACTACTATCAGTTAAAAGCTCAAAGATTAAATGTTGAATTTCTATAGAAGGCTTTGTCCTTCTCCTGTACACTTCAGATAATATGTTCTTCATGAAATGGAAACTGCCATTATTTGAAGTACTTGACCATTTGAAACAAGTTAAGACTAAAAAGGAATAACTGACCTGGTCCAGAAAAATACACTAAATTCCAATCCAAAACAAGTGTATTTTTTAAACAATATACGCACTGACAGTGAAAGTATTTACCTGCTAAATATCCATATGCAATCATGATTCAGTGACTTGTTCAGCATGTAAGTGAGCCCAACAAAATCAACTATTAATATGCTGAAGTACACTGCTAAATTGGAGCCTGCATTTAGTAGTACAGTATTCACAGTGCCAGATTCTTGCTATCAGCATATGTTGACAATACATCTTTTTTTTTTTTTTTTAAATACTATAAAAAGTAAAACATATACAGTACATGATGACATAGGTAAACCTTTAATGTAAAAAAAGCTGGTTTATATAGGGTGTCCTCCAACATACCTGTGGCTTGGCAGAAGAGGTGAAAGGGTCCCCGGACACTAACATGCTGTGCCTGGTCACTTAGGAAAGGTGGCAACAACATGACCTTTAGAGAGTCTGTGCTAGACCAAACATCAGGCCAGGTACTGGTGGGTGAAGGAGGGGAATCATTTCCCACACAGGACAAAAAGGAGGTACCAGTAGGAGGGAAAGGTATAGGAGATGAGGCTGTGTGACAGAAGAGGACAGAAAAGAAAAAGAAANGTAAAACATATACAGTACATGATGACATAGGTAAACCTTTAATGTAAAAAAAGCTGGTTTATATAGGGTGTCCTCCAACATACCTGTGGCTTGGCAGAAGAGGTGAAAGGGTCCCCGGACACTAACATGCTGTGCCTGGTCACTTAGGAAAGGTGGCAACAACATGACCTTTAGAGAGTCTGTGCTAGACCAAACATCAGGCCAGGTACTGGTGGGTGAAGGAGGGGAATCATTTCCCACACAGGACAAAAAGGAGGTACCAGTAGGAGGGAAAGGTATAGGAGATGAGGCTGTG
>VWZX01000648.1:62615-124388 GCA_013399015.1 Galbula dea
AAAAGGAAAAGAAAAAGAAAAAAAAAAAAGAGGGTACTGAGGAAAAAAGTTGTAAGTACATCACATACTGAAGAAATAATGCAAAAAGACAGATGAATTTTAGAAGGGTAATACGAGGAAGTGTCCTCAGCCCCCAAAGAAGAGTGCTTTCCTCCTTCACCCATGTTTCTTTTTCCAGCCTTCCAATTCCCACCCCCCAAGTTATAACATGTTCCACTAAAGATGAGAAGATAATCTGCTTCAAATTAATTACAGAAGTTTTCACTTTTCCTCCATAAAGGAAACCACATAGAATGTTAGTACTTGCAATATGGAAATCAGTGTCATTAAGTTTCATAAAAGTCAAGATAGAATACAATTTATTTTAATATTTATTCTGTTATATGTACATAATTAAAAATAGAAAAATAAAACCAAACTGAATCTTATAAAATATAAACTGTTTACACTAAGATGGTGTAAATTATGTTCTCGTGAAAGTCCAACATAGAAAAGCAGCCCAGGCGTACCGCTTTTTACTGTTAAAATGTACTCTACTTCTAACAATATATACAGAAAGATGCAGTGAGAGGAACAATTCTTCAGGACTGTACTGCACAAAATGCTTTTACAGACAAACAGTGCTGCTGCGAACCAAGCTGAGAACAAATGCACACTAACATTTTGCAGTCATGATTCACATAAACAGTCTGAATGACTTGATTGTTTGAGCAGCTCCAGTTTCAGTCTCCAGTGCACAGGAGATTGCAAGTTGTCATCCAGAAAGGGTGACACTACAAAGATTTGTCACAAAAAGAAGCTGAGTTATTTCTGAATCTAAAAAAAAGAAAAAAATCGGCAATGCTTTCCTATCAGGCTGTATCCTAACAGTCCATTCCAGCGAGTCACTACCTGAATTATTGTAGTTAATTCTTAATTCCTTTTTTGCTTCCACAGTACAAAAGCTTGTCTCGGTGTCACTGCTCACAGCTGCTTGTCTGTTCTGTTTCATTAATCAAAACCCAAAACAAAACTAAAAAGCCAGTTTTGTATAGGAAATAGAATATGACTATGTCTGGCTTACGGGAGGAAAAAGAGAAAAAAGAAAAGCATTCCTAAATCTATTATTTCCACCGTTTCTCCCCATTTACTCCATGTTTTGTACTGATACTGTCATACCTAAATTTCTAGAAAGACGCAAAGAAAAAAACCTTTACATGAGATTATCCCTGAGAGTCTTACACAAATCAAGCCATTGCTATCCCCATTATACCTTAAAATCTAAGATACTTAAAAGGCAGTTAAAAAAATTAACTTTAACTAACTAAAGAGACCTAGTGTTCCAAAACACAAAGCATAAAACTAATCACTAGAAGCAAAGAAAAAAAAAATGTCCCAATCAGGACAAAAGTCTATAATTTACCAATCTGATAAACTAAATTTCCAATTTGGAATTAAAATCAAACTAGGTCTTTTTTTTAATGGCAGCTAGAAAATGTGTAGACTGAAGAACTTTTTAAAGCCAACTGAGTTAGTTACTTTTATCCCTTGGAAGAACAGGACTGAAGGACAAGCAAGTAACCGTTCACTAGAGCGGAGCACTTCATGGGGGAAAATCTGGAACAAACAAGTGATGATCTGAAACTGGCCACTTAAAAATTAAAAAAAAAAAAAGAGAGAGAGGAACAGTACAACACAAGATGTTATGGTCTAGAGACAAGAACATCACTTCTCTAATCTGGTGAGGTCTGAATGCAAATTGGCTTGCTGTACAGCTTAAGCATGTAAACCCTGCTATGGCTCAGCTGTCACACCCACACTCTTTGCTCAATTAGCTAGCCGCAGGACCACAGCTGATCTTCATCACTGAAATGGACGAGTGGGTCCTTCAATCCCCCTCTGCGTCTGAGTCAGCATACTTGAGCTCACACTTGACATCAAAGGGCTTGTCCTTGGCCTCTCGGGATGGCTGCAAATCCCCAGTATGCAGCTGGCTGTTCCCGCAGTCAGGCTCAGTCTCATAGCCAGTGTCGTGTGCTGGCTTTGGCTGCTCTCCGCTCTGGTGGCTGACACTGCCTTGCTCCACCAGCATCTCTTTCACACTTTGCTCACAATCAGAAAAATCTGACTTCGTCTTCTTCTTACCAAGCAGCATAACAGAGCGAAATTTCAAGCACTGCCCTGGCAAGTACCCTTTGTAACAGTTGTAGGAGAGGAGGCACAAGAAGAGAACAAAAAAGAACAGGAAGAGGAACATCAGCAAGAAGTTATCATTTGACTTGAGGAACATTGTCTTTTCTGGGACTGCATCAGGAATTGAATTGTAGAGTTCTGTGTTGGAGGCTGCACTTGTCAGGACAGAGCCAATGGGCTTTGTTACTATCCTTGCTGTCGTTACAGGTACGATGTGAGTGGTTGGGGTGTGAGCGGTAGACCCCTCGGTTGACACAGCCGACACTTTTTGCACATCACTATTACCTTCTGTTGGTGCAGCTGCCACGGTGGGGCCCACCATGGTATGCTGGATCTTTTTCAGTTCCAAAACATGCTTGGCCAGGACCTGAGAAAATTTCTTATTCTTCACTTTTTCTTCTGACAAACACTGATAAACACCACTGTCTCCTTCTGACAAATTGAAGATGAGCAGTGCCTTTTCCAGCAGACGGTACTTGGGACTCTCCACTCGCAGCACATCATCTTTGAACTTCCAAACTACCTGTGCCAGATTGGACTTTTGAGAACACTTGAGTTCTGCTGTGCTCCCATGCTTGAATGTATGTTGTAGGGAATTCTCTCTTACTTTATCTGGAACATCAAAATAAATGTGCAGAACATCAGCAATGATTTCCATTTGCTCTAATCCACACAGTTTCACAAGACTGTGCTAGTCTTAACAGAAACTTAAGGGTTATGGCATTCAGATTACCTCACAAGACCAAGATGACAGCATGCAAGAATCTCAGTGAAATACCAAGCTACAGCTACATGTGAGACATCAAGACAGACTAAGAAATAGGACACTTCAAACTCTAAGACAGCCTCCACTTCTAGATAAAGTGACCTTGTTGATCCGTAACAGAGTGAGCGTATGAGATGAGTCATTGTTTGGGACAAGATGCTGAACTTGGTATCACTTTATATGCAATTGGTGCATTTTAAATAAATCAGCGACAAAATACACAAGAATAAAATTAAATAAAATGCTGTTACTCAAACTCTTTTCTGAAGAATAAAATGTCAGCATTTATGGCACACCCACAATGCAACACCATATATTAACAAAAAGCCAACAAGCAAAACTCTCATGGCAGTCCATGAGTAACTCTTCAGAGATTTGTTTACTGCAGTACAAATCTCCTGTAACACTACTCTTCTTTTAAGATGTCCTTGATCTGTGGCAGCCGCACACATTATAAAGAAAGGACCAGTGGTTACTTGCCTTAAAGCATTATGGAGGCTACTTCAGCTGTTCTGTATCATTCTAAGTCCCCCTCTCTCCATAAAACCACCAGTTTTAGGATCATTTCACCTGATCCAGCAGCAATAACCAAGCACTTATCAAGGCACACAGCAGAATGTCAAATGCTGTATCACAGTCAGAGGCACCTGCTCTAGAAGCACTTATGGTAAATATTTTTTTTCATTCACAAGTCACTGTTGAGGTGTCCCCAGTTTGTTTCAGGGGTTTGTGCACTGCACACTGAAACGTATACAAACACAGACATTTTAAGACAATATGCAGGCTGTACAAATGCTCAAATATGCAAAAGCAAGAATCTCATAGCTATTAAAATATAAATGAATGTCCAAATAATCACTAAAATAAAGTGAACTAAACATAACTCTTTCACTACTCCAACTAGACACATGAATGAGCTCTTCAAAGACTAACTCACCAGAACAAGAAGACGCATCCCCACCTATGTTCTGAATCCAGTTCCTGTAAAAGGAAGTCCAAGTATTACAATTTCAAATCTTGTCTCCTACATCCTGCCTATCCTCTTTTACTAGGTAAGATTCATCTTACATAAATAGCACAAGCAGACATACATAAAGTCTGTATTTGAAAATATTCAGTTAAAAAAAAAAGCCAGCTATCAGTAAGAGACTAATGCAATAGTGATTATAACAGTAAGGTATTCAAAGGCTACCATTACCTTTCAATTTCACTTTCTTTAAAAATATCAATGCAGGAAGCTTCAAGGGGTTTCCAAGCACAGTAAGGATCCCTTGCTAAAACACAGTCAACACAAGTGGTGTACTTGTCACAGAATGCCACTGGAGACTGAACCACACCAGAATTTGAACCAGCATAGAGGTATCTTCTGCCCTAAAAAAAAGGCACAACAACACACAAAAAAAAAAAACCAAACCAAACAACTCACAGCCAATCACTTTCTCTAAGATGAACAATCCAATTCTCTAAACAATTTAAAAATCACTGAAAAATGAACAGTTGCATACATAGAGCCATGTTTGTAAAAACTGGAGTATCCTGGGAATAAGCATTTGGATTAACTTTCATTTCTAGAAACAAAAGGAAAGGAAATCTGAAAATATTCAGCAATGCTGGAAGTATAACAAAGACAAACAAAAGCCTGAAACAGATATGGTTGTACAAGGATGAGAAGTAACCATGTCTAATCATGGTTTTATCACACAGTCGTTCCACACATAATGCATCAACAGTCCTTGTATGAGGCAAGGCAAGCCTTTACTTATGAGAAGACTGCAGCAGGCACACACAAGCCTGAACAGGTAAGGCTTGCTGTGTGTAGGATCTGCTCCTAGTTAATCCAAAGAAGCCCTACTGCCTTCAACTCTTCTACAAGTCAGGTCTCTGCAGCCACATCAGCATCAGCCTTACAAGAGTCAAATGCAGCTGCCCACTTGCTACTCAAGGGGGACCACTGGATAGCATTCAAAGGAAACAGCACTAGCATGACACCTAGGAAAAGGGGGATATAAACAGAACAACTCTTCGACCCACTGCTGCTGGGGATCCCAAATAAGACTGACTCTGAGCATGGCAGAAAAAGACTACGCTCACCCTGAGCATCCTTATAAACAGCAGAAAGCTGCCTTACTTCACTCACCTGTTTCAAAGCTCAGGGAAACCAATGGCTAAAGGTACACTTTGAATTTACGTATTATGTGGTATGTTGTTATAGGCCGCAATTGTGATATGTTTTCATGCTGGGGAGCAGAAGTAATCCCTGCTTGGGTGGTACTAGAACTATAGAGCTGTCTTGAATCTGGCACCTGATCCAACCTCCAAATCCTCATCATTGTAAAGAACCATTACTTCTGTAGGAATGTACAGGGCAGCTCTTCTTCAGTTTTTGGTGTTAGTTTTATGTGCCAAAAACATGAACAACTTCCTTTGCAGAAGCTGTAAGCTGTTATTCTCCACAGTGCTAGGCAAGATGCAGTGTTTTGTGTGAATCTTAGGCTTTCAGACAAGTTACTCTGAAAAGACAGCTCAGTCCTATGCAGCCCCTATGCCATGTCTCACACTGCCCCCTTTGAGGATATTCTGGAGGAACCAAGAATGTGGCACCTGGATTCAGAGCAAATAGATTAAATGCCATCCTTTCTATACTAGCCTTGGCTACCAAATGTGTCCTCAAACTACTAGATCATGTGCCTTTGGTACCAGGCTATAGTGCCTATCCCTTCCCTTTAACTCCCCAGAAATGGAGGAACCGTAATTAAGCCAGTGTATGACTGAACTAGTAATTAGAAGAATGACCATTAGCATATTTATCGTAAGAGCTACCATTACCTTCTGTCACAGGACAAATGCTGAACTTCCTGTCAAAGCAAGGCATTTGAAGCTTTCTTTGTAGTTAAAGCAGAAGAAACCAGCAGTCATTTTACATAACTATATATACACATACACAATGTACATAAACACATATATCTAGGAAGTTACCAGTGATGCATCATGCAAAAATAATACAAAGATCTTTACTGAAATCTGAGTGTGGAAGTTTTTAATCACTGGTTTTCATTTGTCTATCAAGAGTATAGTCTGTCCTCAAGACTTCTTTTTATTATAAGCATTAAAAGACAAATAAGTGTGCAAGACAAGCTTCAATAAATTAATGGCATAAAGCTCTCTTCAGTTGAGTTGATCATGTTGACATGCAAAGTTTTATTAAATATCACCAAAAAAACCCGCTGTTTCTAGATTTCTAAACCTTTAGCTGCATAACATTTATAGATCACTAGGTAGCTACTGAATGTCAATATTAACACCAGGCACTTCAAAAGAATCATTCTTTCCTTCAGAAAACCTGAAATGTCACCATTTGAGGGGGCTAATGCTACAAGCTACTGCTTAGGGTAATGATTTCACAGATAATGACAGATCTGCAGGTCTGAATAACTAAAGCTAGGAGCCTAACTGGTGTACAAAGGACATGCAGTGATTATCTCCCCACTGTCACAAAACCGTTCCAGAATTAAACCGAGCAACAGTGCAAAACAATAGTGAGTTTGGAGCCTTGTGGCAAAGCCTATGTCCCCCAGCTGGAGCTGCAGCTGATGCCCTGCTGGGCAGATAGGATCTCAGTAATGGTCCTTGCTCCTAACCACACCAACATGACTGCCCTTACAATACATCTAGCACGTGAGATTTGGGACAGCAGAAACCAATTAGTTACACAGTTATGAATCTCTGCCAGACAAGACTGTTCTCTCTTCTTACGTGCGTTTCCTCAGAATACATGTATCACTGCTTTGCTGAAACTTCAAGGACTTTTCCTCACAGATTTGCAACAGCCACAAGGGGTCAGGATTTTTACACGAGTCCTTACCTTAAAACACATTACAGCTTTCAGCTTCTGCACATGTAATCCAAATGAATGAAGATCTGTACACCTGTGCCCCCATCACCATCTTTCCCTTATCAACATACCTTCAGAAGCTTGCCACCTACTACGCACACTGAAATGCAGCTGACAATACTTGATATTGCCGCAATGCAAAGACAGATGCAGCCTCTGGTTTTGTGCACAGTGAATGTCTTCTTTCAACACAACAAGGTAGTACTAAATGTTTTGTGGAAGAGCAAAATGAGATTAATGCTGTGATGCTTGTAGCACTTACTTTTTTGGATGAAAGTAAGAGAGTTTGGACAGGCTCAAAGTTTGGGAAAAGCTGTGTTTCTTCAATAATATGCATTCCATTTTCAAAACTGATAGCTTTGTGCAAGGCTCCTCGATCTGAAATAACAAAGTAATATATTTAAGATCCTATAAATAAAAAGGCAGGAAAAAAATTGTATAATTGCTGTAAGTTGTCTCAATTGTCTGCTTGCTATTCAGCTGACAACATCACACAACTCTGCCAATAGCAACCATGAAACCTTCCATCATAAAGGAGGTCTGAAAAAGAAAACATTTTGGGACAATGACTAGTGAGGGATTATTCTGTGTAGTTTTGCTGCACTCACTCCAGTTTTGCATTTCTTTTCCTGCAATACTTTTTCAAAGCCTGTAAGGTGTAAGAATTTCTCACCATGGCCCCCTCCTCTCTAATGAAAACACTAGCTGGTGTAAAAGCATTGTAACTATGGAAATCTCAAGGGTTTCTCCTTCAGCCTAAAGAATCAGTGCCTTACTTATAAAAAAAATGTTTTCCAGAACTCACCTGTACTGATGAACATAACATCATACATTGTCCCATTGAGTGCTCTGACTCGGTCTACTACAATCTGGGTATACTTCACATCACGTTTTACTAGTCGAGGTCTGTCTCCCATTGGAGTCACTGAGTCATCCATTAAAGGATGATCTTTAACAAACTGCAATGTTTTGTCTGGTAAATTCAGAGAACTCATGTAGTTTGATGCTCTGGCTTCATTGTTTATACACTAACGGGGGAGGTGAAAAAAAAAAAAGAAAAAAAAGAGAGACAATGAAATTGTACCATTTACTTATACCAAAGAAAGACAATTAACAGCACCTACATGCGTTTTCTTCCCTGTATTTTGGCCAGTAAGCACACCCGTACATTATATCCGTCCTACTGACAAATATCCTCAGGTCTCACAGTTTTCTGGCTTCTGTGATATACTAATCCCTGAACTTTGGACTACTTTTTTGGGGGGGCCTAAAAACATTTTATGAAAATACTCTTTCTAGACTCTCATGCTTCTTAACTACCAGTAACTGTCACTTTAGCAGCAGCAACAAGGTAACTACAGGAAACATGAGAAACTTCTAAGAAAAGTGTGAAAGACACTCAGAAGTATAAACACTTTAGTTTGGAGAGCAATGGACTGCATTGGATAAACCTCCTTAGCCTCCTGAGACAATGCAACAATTGCTATTATTCTGTTCATCAGAACTAGAAAGTATTTGATGTTGCCTAGTGTATACTGACATCTATTTCACCACTAGAAAGTTCAAAATAAATCACTCAAATTTTTTTTTTTTTTTACAAAATCTTTACAATAAGAAGTGTCCAGATTAGAACAAACTGAAGATTTAGTAGGTTACCTAATTTTGTAGTTTGTTTACTCCTTCACATTAAAAAAGACTAATCATCAGATCCAAGATTACAGAAACTTACTGCACCAGGTCGAGGATTAGGAATTTCCCCATTGTATCGTACCCACTTTGTATGAGACTGCTCTACTGTAGCACTCTGCATATATTTTCCTTTCGAGAAAACCTCTTCTACAGTAGATAGATTGTATGCACATATTGCTGACAGCCCCACGTTATTTCTAAAAGTTCAGGAAGAAAGAAAACACAAAATCATGGGATTAATTATTACTTCTTGTAGTAACCAAGTGAGATAAAAGGACTTATCCAGGAAAAGGCTCTAACACACTTACAGTTGGGGGGTGAAGACTCCATATATCACTGGTTCCTTCAAAGTTGGAGACTTGAGAATAAAAACATCATTGATAATATTGAAAATTAAATTCTTATCAGGGATGGTACAAATCAATCTGGCCTTGAGAAAGGAAGTCCATTTTTTCTGCAAGGTCCTTAATCCTCCTTGGTCCCTCTTTTGATATTAAAAAAAATA
Organism: Galbula dea; assembly: GCA_013399015.1. Lineage (NCBI taxonomy): Eukaryota > Metazoa > Chordata > Aves > Piciformes > Galbulidae > Galbula > Galbula dea. The sequence goes on from VWZX01000648.1 coordinate 71,640, forward strand.
GAAAGGTATTTGTGAGGAGAATTAGCAGGTGAACTCTTGCATTTAAGAACCACTGTCACACAGGCTGAAATTACTGAGTCCTGTTATTTTCCAACATTTCATCTCCAGCAACAGCAATAAATGTTAACACATTCACAAAGAGAAAAGTAAGGAAGCCACCAGAAAAATTGCTGATTCAACAAAAATAATGCAAACTGGTTTCTATCAACACATAGAGGAAAGATGAGATACAGGACTTATAAAAGACCATACTTCAGTAACACCTGAAAAACTGAGATGAGCAATGTACTTTTAGAAAAAACTTGCTTATCAGAACAAGTAAAATAACCGTGGAAGAGTCATACGGTCCCTTAAGAGAAATAAGTAACATTACTTGTTGGTCTGTGACATCTAAACTGCGATTTAAATTCTAACATTGCAGTATGCACTTAATTTTACTTGACAGTAATACCTACATTAGAAGAAATGCAGTAATGGCTTAACCCTGCAAACAGTTACCACCTTTATTAAGTATTTTCAGCACAAAGGCTTAAAGAAGTAAAAATAGATTGACTAGAAATCTTTCGAAGTATTTGACAGTCAAGCGTCTTCAAAAAGCAGGGAATATTTCAATGTTATTAGTATTTTCCGCTCATTATACAATGCTCTTATGCAAAGTATTAAAGAAATTTGCAAAGTTTATAAATACAATTAAGTACAAATGCTTATAGATTTGCAACATGCCACTGATTCCTATTTCAAATGAACAGCTGCAATAACGCTTTCATATTCCACGATCCTCCCCATTCAAAGCATGCACAAGCTGTCAGTGGGCAGAGGGCCATAATAATAAGCCACATGAAAACCTGCCTCCAGCTGCTTATTTAAAAGAAATCTCAAGGGTACTAACTTGTTATTGATGTTGTGACTTAAAAGTTTACCTATAAAACAATAAAGTCAAAATAAAACATTTCAACTTCATCAAAATGAAACGGCTAGATAAATTTCCTGCTGGAAAAAAAAAGTCCTGAGGAAATTGGTACATTCCAGTGAAAAACTTCTGGAAAAAAACTCTTTCATCAGCAAGACTTTTAACCAACACCCCCGAGTATGTACTTGAATCACCCTGACACATTAAGGCTCAAGCACAGGAAGTGTGACAGACATGTTGCTGGTGACTGTTTTCCTTGACGCTCCAGCAGCTCTGATAGCTTCACAGAACTCCCATCTGCTACACCACAGTAAAGAGCTATTCTGCTGTGGACACAGCTACAGTTTCGTTTGTATACAGCAACTTGAAAGTAAGTTGACAAATACCCTATCTGCTCAGCTCCAACCTAGTTAGTTCTTCCCAGGAAACTGTACTTAGAGCTGTTTAAAACAAAACCACAAATATATAAGCAAGCAAAAAACCCAAAACAAATAATAAAAAACAACCCCCAAATACAATGACAACAACAACAAAAAACCCAACAAAACAAAACAAAAAAACCACCACAAAACCAAAACAAAACACAAAATAAGACAAAAGCCAGATGAGACACTATTTCTGTTGCTGGGTTATGTGGTGGCTGATTTTCTTCCCAACGGTGGGCAGCACCTTGAGCTGTACTGAAATATCATCACTGTGGAAAATTAAATCAAGTATTTGCTCTCAAAGCAACAATCAGGCTTTCTCAGTTCTGAAGTACCGACTGAAACTGCTGATTCATGAAGTTTGATCACTTCCATTTAATTGAAGTTTACTATTTACCATAGTAAATGCTTTTTAACACACAAAAAAAAGAATTATTAAAAGTAAATTGAACTATGTCCCACCTTGCAAACTCTAGCTATTCTTGGAATCATCAGTTTTCCAACAAATTCATACTCCACAGACACCTCAGTGAAAAAGAAGTATATCTTGTCATCTTCTCCATCTGTGCTGTTTTGATCTGCTCTTATCACATCAGCAAAAACAAAGTTGGGCTCTACAAACACAAAGAGAATAATTCTGTAATATATACGAGACTAAGGATTCTATCGAAGACCCTCAAGGAGTCCTCTTTTGCTCAGATCTCACACAGCATTGACCTGCTCTCCAAGTCACTGATCTGTCTACACAGTTTGCCGTTCCTAAGATCAGCACCATTTCTTAAAGAGTAGAAATAGAGGGGGAAAACAAACAACCAAAAGCACAAACCCTATGTGAAAGTATTAAGATACATGAGAGATCTCTATGGCCTAATCCCTCATTACTTCAATGTTCTTCAGTCCACACCCAAGCATGTTTTTCTAATGGGCCTGGAGAGGTACCTTCCCTTACCTGCCTCTCCTTTAATTCAGCTATTAGCTGGAATATTAAAAAAATACAATATCATTATAGCATGTATACCAAAACTCAGTGTCCTGTACTCTTTGGATATAATGCATCTTTTGGAATATGCTAATTTAATCATTTGGTCTTTTTTGGCAGAAAGGCACAAACCTCCTAGCATTCACAAAACTTGTTGAAATTCAGGAGCTGAAATCATCAGGAACCACAATCAGCTCAATTTGAAAACCTGTTAAGAGACCAAAAGGATTCTCTTCCTTCCTTCTCCTTCCATCATAACTATGCTGTGTTATTACAAGGATGAGCAAGGTGATACAAAATAAACTGTAGCCCTTTAATGACAAGTTCAAGCCTGTATGTCTTAAAGCTGGTTTTATTGTTAATGCTGATAAAAATCCTGGAATTTCACAGTAAAGTCTCTTGATGACATACATTAGACAATCACCTCATATACCACATAAGACACTTAAGTTTTTGGGGGTTTTTTTGCAAGTGTGACAGTGAAGGAGGAAAAAGATTCGGTTGGTTCTCATGCCCACTTACCATTAAGCCAAGGTATTGCATACTCTGTTCTCAGAGGACTCTGATGAGAGTGTCGTGAAATGATAGGTTCGCTTCCCAAGAAATTGTAAGAAGTTCCAGAATAAAGTTCCTCATCTTTAACACAAAACCAAGTATTTTAGACTTTTTTTACGCACTGGATATCACAGAGTACATAAATATTTCAGGAGAGTAAGTAAGCTTAAACTTCCCACAAGAAAAGATAAACGAGAATTTCCTCCAAATCATCCCAGACATGTCATCTTGTGTTTACATTTCTGCTGACCCTTCTCAAGGCCAACACTTCCACACTTGGGTTTATTGCTGTTGTAACTGGTAGAAGCAATAGCAACTGGTAGAAGTCAGCACTGTTTTTGTGCTACTCTCCCAATTTCTTATGAAAATTAACCCTATCCCCTAGCCAATCCCAGGACATTGTTAAATTTACCGAAATCTGAAAAAAATAGTTTAAAATTAGTATTTTTAAAGTAGCTTCCAGAACCTAGAGTTTTAATTCCTCCTTTTAAGAAACATGCTAAAGTTGACTATGTAAGTATTTTCATGTCTGTCTAGATTCACAGTAAAGACATAAAAATATGGGTGCAATCTGCCATCTTGATATTGAGAGACTTGAAAACAACAAGAAGAATGATGAAAGATTTTTGTGTAATAACAAGGTACATAAAATCTGAACTTACCAACCATAACAGATGTGTAGCTTTGAGCAGGATCAAATGGACATCTACCCTTACCATCTTCATTTTTACCTCCAAGTTCAAATGAAATTAAGTTCTGCAAAAAATTAAGTTGAAAATCACAAAACAGCTGTTAGCACTTTTTCTTTCAGCCACTTGACTCATGCAAAGATAACTGAAAAATTCAAAGTAAGTAATGGACCGTATCATCAACTTCCAGTTATGAAAGGAATTTTTTTTTTAAAGACAGTAAAAGGCTTATGCGTTTTCAGAAAATATTATGAAGTTCAGTAAAGACAGAGAAAATGTGGTCCTACAGTTTGTGAGGGCAGGAGCAGAAGAGAACAGAATACAAAAGGTTAAACACAGAGAGATCTCAAGAAAGAGCATCCAAAAAAGCCAGAGAGCAAGAAAGGCAGAGAAATTTATTGAAGTACAGAAAGAACCAACAATTGTTGAATTAGCCTGCACAAAAAAGGAGTTTTAGAAATCAAGGACGCTTTCTGAAGTGGACTTAGCCATTTTTGAGATTATGTTAAATTTATGAGATGGGGAATAATCTAAGTACGTTTTTAAAAGCAACAGAGTACTTTGGCTGCTATTTTATTAATCACTTAAAAGCCAAGGGAATAAGGATTAGGAAGATCATGGAGAACTGTAGCCACAGCACTGGGGTAGTGAACAGTTTTACTGTGTGAAGAAGTTGTTGGAGGCTAAGTACAATGATTTCTAGCAATGGTCCAGATGTGATGACAAGCTGACTTGCAGGCAGGGGAGACAAAAAAGATCAAACAATTACAAGATTGCTCAATTTCAGAACTGCTACAGGTCACAGAATGATACAAGAGTCAGCAGCAAGAAAAGGGAGTTTCTATTTTGCACCAAGGATTCACTCTGAAGCATTCAGGACCACAGAGCTGTGGCAAAGCCAGGAGCAGAGACAAGACAAGACAGGAATCTGAGAAATTTCAAAGAGATTTGGTAATGGATGGAAGTCGCAAAGAATGTACTTCCTTTTTAGAAACTTTTTATGCTAACACACAATACATAAAGAATTATGAAAGCTAACTAAAAGTAAATCTTTTTAGTTAAACAAGATGAATCAATAATTCAGCAAGCACTTTGAAAAAGGAACAGCACGGTTTTATTTCCACACAGTTATAATTAGCGTGGGACAGTGTAAGAGATGCTCCAACAACCAGCACTGAAGCTGCAACAGTCTTTGGGAACAGAGACAAACTGGTTTAAATGAGCTGCTTGTAAGTTACAGTTGTTACTGGCTCAAACCTTATATACACTCTTACCAGGTAATCACATGCTGGCTGAAACGCATTAGTTCCACACACGTAGAGAAAAGTATCATTCAGCTGTTGCAAGACACGTACATAATTACGACACTCTGTCTGTAACAGAGGGTGAGAAAAGGATAAACCACAGTCTGATAAACCACAGCTTCCATGGTTCAACATAAACAAACAATTAGAAGCTGCAGTGCCACTTCATCTGTTGCTGCTACTTATGCCATACTGCACCGGTAAGGCTGGGTGATTACCACTGGGACACCATCACCCTACAGTCTCCAGGAGCTCTAGTCCTGCAGCATCTGGTTTCCCACAGCCAGTAGTGCAGAGCTGTCTCAGCACACCTATCAGGATATGACCAAGTACCATATGCTCAGCAGAATGCCTCTCAAATTGTTTATTAAAAGCACAAGCTCCAAAGACACACCTGATCCATGGGAACAACTAGTTAAACAAGGATTAAGTTTTAGCCTTTGTTGTCCTTTGTAAGCCCAGACGAAAACAGCAAGTGATAGTCAAGGCTGTTTCTTAAGAGACAAACCTCCAATACCATTAAAATAGCTAGAAAGCTTTGTCACTTATCTCTGTCTTTTCCACCCCCCAGACCGCTCCAGTCCCTGATTTCTTGAATTTGTTTGGCTCTGAAACAGAAGGAGTTTGAGCAAAGTCTTGAACAAAGAATACCATGAGTAATAACCAAGAAAAACAACTTCAAACAGCCCCCTCCAGGCAGAGGGGGAAAAAAAAAAAACCATAACATCTCTTAATTCTTGCTGGTACACAACCAGAAACCACCGCTACAGTGTAGTGCCATAAACTAGTAGAAGCATCGTCCTTACTCTTCCTTCTCATGAGCCAAGCCAGGTTATTTCTGTGACTGCATGGTGGGTTCGATTTGGTAGAAAAGTGGGGGCAGGAAAAAACAAAACCAGTTTTCGACCAGATGAGGTCCTTGAACAGCTGCATAATGCTTTTTGCTGGCTCTAAAGAGCATAGTGGTGATGGCTCGGGGAGAGGACTGCCCATATCAGCCTAAGAAACAGTTATAGCGACTTAATACCTCGACCTTTTTGAAAATACTGCATTATGTAGAATGCCAAAGCAACAATATAAAGGTGACTAGCCAAAGGTTGCAAGAACAATGATGAAACATCATGGCTGGCAATGTGTTTATTGCTGTACTAGGAGCAGGGGGGAAAAAAAAAAAAAAAAAAGAAAAAAGAGAGAAGTTTAGAGCTCTGGCAAAATACTTACTTATGGGCTCTGTACTTATTTACGGGCTCTAACATCCTTTCTAACTAACACCAATAAGCTCTGCAGAGGACTGACACAACACCTACTAAACTGTATGCACATCTGAGAAACCCACATTTCGTATTCATCGTGGCTGCACATGAATATTATTAGTAGTAACCCACCAGCAGTAACTGGTGGAACAGCACTGGCCCAATAAATAAACCTTACACCCTAAAGCAAAGTAAACAAAATTATCATTCATTTCGTAAAATCAAACCCTAGGGAGGAATTATTGCAATAATAAACTACAACAGTAGCTATCAATTTCTTCAATTAAATTAACACTGATTTATTATTTTAATGGAAATATTTGTAACATTTGGCACACATCAGGGCATGTTCAGATTTTTCAAATATTCAAATATTTTTCACTAACAAGAAATAATGAACAAAAAATTAAACAACAACCACCTAAAAAGAAAGGACTAAGCATGCTGCAGTTTCTAAAGCTCTAGTTAATTAATGAATTTAGGTGATTATTTGAAAAACATAACTTCAAACAGTTCGAGCCTTTCTACTTTCAACATTGCTCTTCTTGAAGTGAAACTGTAACATCTTTCTCAAAGTTCAATGAAAGTACATACCTGTTCTGATTTGCCCTTGACTGCACATTTAGTCCTTTTATCTTCTGTGACCTTCCAGTGTAACTAAGTAAAAAAAAAAAAAAAAAAAAGGANGCACTTCAATTCAGTGCAAGGTCTGAAAATCTTGCAATAACACACACAAAAGGCAATCTTAAAACTATCTATAGCAAATCCAAGCCATTTTGCAAGTGGCTTTCAAATGTTCAAAGCCACTCTTTCCTACAAGGTGACACTTCCAAATGCATGTGCCTTAAATGGGCCTAAACCACTGCCATTATCTTTTGGGTTCACCACGATGGTTCTCCTCAAATTGCTAATGAAGTCTCTATTACCATATGCATTAGGGAAATGCAACCGTAACTGTTTTAAGCACTTCTCGATTTTAAATACTTCTCAATTTCATACAGACTTGAAAGGAAAAAACCTTGAGGGGAAGGGGGAGTCAAAGACGACTTACTGGGCCAATTTACACTATACAAAGAACTACGACTTTGACAGTTAAATACACTCCTGAAACAAATCTTGTATGCTGGTGAAATTGCTCATCATCACCGGTGAACATTTTGTTCAGATTGAAAAATCAGATGAGCATCTTTCAAACTTTCTGGCTGGGATTCTCATGTTGCACGTCTGAGAGTCAGCCTGTGTTGCTAATGAGATGAGAAGGAGCTTGAGAAGGAACTGGAAGCAACAATATTAGCAGACTTCTGCATGGGCTAATCTACTTGCAGAAGCCAGCACCAGCACATCCAGAGCACTTCTCTAAGTAACCTGGACCAGATCTGTCCAAGCCACCACGTGCTATACAAATAGATACATATAGAGACAAAAAACAGAAGCTGAAACACAAAGGACAGGGGTTTCATTTCCCCTAAAGCCTGCCACTCCTGAGCAAGCTCCAATTTTGCTTCTGTTTCACATTAGATTACTTTCTTACTCAGATTAATAGATTGCCCACTCCTGATAACAAAAATGTGTAAGAACCACCATTACAGAAGATGCCCAAAGTCCCTCCAGTCCAGCATCCTGTTCCCACAAAGAAAATACCTAAGGAGACCTCTAATTACTTGTTTATATCCAACTTCTTATTTACTTCTCTCATCTGATGGCATGTTTTACACTATAATGTCTTCCAGCAATAACACAGGCACAGGAGTAGCCCACAAAAAGCGTTTTCTCTTTTAGGTTCCTATCACCTAAAGTGCAATGCTACTGATATCATGAAATTACGTCAAATTTAGAGTATGATTTTTACACAGAGGATAATGCATTAAAACACATACCTCGTGCTGCTTTTCAGCAATATTCACTGCATTTAATGCAAAGATCACTTCTCTGGCGCCTACATACAGAACATCTTTGTCTTCACTTAAGAGCAAGGTTGAATAGTTTGACACTTCTGATTCATGAAAATGGATTAGCTGGACCTCTGTTGATGAAAGAAAAATGGCACCACATGAAGAAACACAGTCACTTAAGGTTTATGGTTCATTTTTCTAAGTTGTATAACAGCTGTTGTATATCTTGAAAACAACAAAGGCTAGTTGGAACAACCCATGTACAGACGAGACACCTGTCAGAAGCTTTGTTCAACAGGAACAGCAGTTCCCATCATCCATCTCTGAATCACTGGCCCCAGCTTTCTCATTCAATTTGAAATGCCCCAATATTTCCTCTTGTAGTAATCTCTATACAGAACTCACATTTTCCTTTATTTTTTTTCCTACTCATTCATTTCCTTTTTTCTACCCTTCCATTTTACACATCCATTGTCAGGTCTCTCCTCATCATTTCCCTTCCACACACCTCCCTACTGTGGAAAATCAGGTCAGTCACTATATCCCTTGGAGCCACCCTAAACAAGTCTCAAAAAAATCTTGCACCATAAAAGACAACACTTCAGAATATTACCATAGCAGAAGATGACACAGAAGCTAAAAAGAAACCAAGACAAGAATCTGATTCTGAAGTGGAGCTCAGAGACGAAACACATGATAGAACGAAATAACATGAAGACATAACAGAAAAGGCAGTGCAATAAGGAAGCATGCAGACTGGAACAGAGTTTCTTGGAGAAAGATGGCATAAAATGATTAATATACAATAATATCTTTTCTACATGTATAGCCATAGAGGAAGATGACAGAAAGCTTGGGAGACTATTTTTTGCAAAGGACTACCACAAGATTAAGTGTGGCTTTTTAATGTACAGACAGAAAACACTGTATTATTTCTTGCAGTTCTAACATTAGAATTTGCACATTTTCAACTATAATAGTGCAGGAACATACATTTTAAACTAGATTTTCAAGCATGAATTTTTAAAATCTTTTATCTGGCAGGAAAATTTTACCCAAAGAGATGAAGTGGTTCAGATATGAACTCCACATGTTCATTCCCCCACTGAACTAAATTCCCTCTCCTATTCAAAGCAGGCTTTTCATATTTAAATGCAAGAATCTTTAGCAGAGAGAGTCAGGAAGAAACAGCAGGAATGAAAATAAATAATAAATCTATTTATATTGAGTAACTTGTATGTGGGTCTGCAGTACACTTCCATAATACCATAAAATTTGGCAAGTTGCTGTTTAAATCATCACACAACAGAGGAGTATCAAGGAGTCTAAGCAGGAACTACAAGCCCTGTCTAGACCATTCTTTCTGAAAAGCTACATCTGCAACTCACTAATTGTTATACCAATACAAAGGGGAAAAAAACCCACTTCCCAGAGTCATCTCATAAATCAGTTTATCATTATTTGATTCACAATCTTTAGCTCTTCCTACATTATGACTGCTCAATGTTTAACATCCTTATTTGGGGCTACTTCTATATACTGCCCACATGCTTGTTTGCGTTTATTCAGTTACAGCATACTTGGGTAAGTAATTATTGCTAACTAACTAAATGTAAAGAGGACTCAAACAGAAAACCTTTTAAAATCTAAAGCATCCATGCCACACAGAGGTGCAGTGAAGGGGGGTGGGGAAAGTATTCACAAACTGCAGTAAATAATTACAATCTAGAGATTTCTTCAGACTGTCATTGAAGCAAAAGCTGAAGGATTCTTTGATCCCTATTATCTCCCGTTGTGCCACATTTGCTGACTCCTGTTAAACGTATGAAGATGTTATGAGTATTTGTTGCAACTTCAAATATAGGGAAAGTGATGTTCTGTGAAATACTATTTCAACTATTCTCTGATTCTAACTTTAGGCTCCATATAATGCTATCAGAAGAGGGCCTAATGCTTATCTTCTCTCAAAAAGGTGATTTATTTAGTACACAGGATGGCTTAGTGTCAAAATATATCTCAATCTGAAAAACTAGTTTTTAAAAAAATTATTAGCCAGAGAGATGTGCTTTGCCACTTCGTTCACACTCAAAAGTAGAAATAATTTGATTTAAAAAAAACAAACAAACCCGAAACTATTGCATTTTTCTCTTGAAGCAAGCTTCAGCTTCAAGATTTCTCACCTGAAAAAGCCAGATTTGAAATTGCTATGTTTTTAGAGCTACTTGAGGGATCTGAAATCAATTAAGTGGGTGCCTGAGTCACTTTTGAATATTCTCGTCCTACGCACTTCATAAGCTCCCAAACTTGCAGCAAGCAGGCTGGAAGAACATACAGCCTCATCAAGTTCCAGATCCCACAAAAACCCTGAGGCAATGTCCCGTATTCTTACCTCTGTGTTCCCAAGTGATCCTTGGTACTGGGCCAAAGGCTACTGACACTTTGAGAAACAAACCCCAAACTGCATAAAAAGCACACAGACCCATCTTCAGCGTCCTTGCTCTTAGGGGCTTCTTGGATAACTGCAGCAGGTATTGTTTGTCCAGCAGAAGAAATGCAAATCCCAGGCAGTATTAGAGGCAAGACATGTCAAAACTTTGAAAGCAGTGCAACAAGGCAGGCTGGAACAACTGTCCAAGTACGTGCTTTTCAGCAGATTACTTCTTCAAAGGAACACACATTTTCCAGGATGCTTCATACAGAGACAGCCCACACTTTCCACAGGCTGCAGAGCTGCTGAGAAGTGTGACTGAGCACATTCTTCTATTTCCTTGCAGAAATGATGCTGTGAAGATAGGAGGGGATCAAGATGTAGAACAGAAAGCAAACCAAGTACCACCAAAAATAGCACATTGTATGCAGTGATCTTCCAGTACTTCTACAGATGTCTGGACAGCTTAATTTAGGTAAAGAATACTTAAACTGGTGAAAATAAGATTCTTAAAAACAATAGGCAGGACCTGAAAGCACTAATTCCAATCTAAAATGCCAGGTATCAACATTTTGAACTGTCACATTTAATGCTCAAAATTCTACTCTAGTTTACCTATTTTCTTACCTTTACTGATGAGTCAAAGAAAATCCTAACTCTCTGATAAGGGTAGCAAAAATAACTAAGTTCAGAAGGAAAGGACATGGGTGTGAGGAATAAACCTTCTGTTTTGTTACAAGCAAGGGGATCAAACAGGGGTCACCACTGTGGGAGGGTGCATGCAAAGGGGTTTCCTTCTACTGACCTATAGGCGTACCGTGGAGTTGTGAGATGCTTGGACATGTCTGGACAAGTATCAGGGAACATGNTTGTTATCCTTCTAAATTATTAATAAAATGAGATAATTTTCTCTGAAATAAATTTTATAACAATGGGGAAAAGCAGCATTAATCTTAAAGTCTTCACAAACCTGCTGCATCTCCCACCATCTTTTTTTGATGGTTTTTTGATGTTTTTTTGATGTTTGCTCTCATCAACAAAAGCGTTATTTTTAGGAAACTTATTTTATGCTTCTAATGCATTCAAGATGTGTAGGGGTAGAAAGAAGTATGTGTACAGAAACAAAGAACTGAGCACTGCGTAGAGAAATAAAGGAAGAAAATGCTTAAGTACCAAAACTGCCTGATAGTCCTATGAAAGTCTCTGAGCACACCCAGAAAGTGCTCCGTCCTCCTCAATCAACAAAACCATTCTCTGCTTTCTACATGATTTTCCACAAGTCTCCACTGCTCCTATCTTCCCACAACCACTCCTAGATCAAGATTTGTTTAAGTATCCACCGGGAGAAGCAAGTGCATTCATCAGTCACTAGATTACTGCAAGGATAACTTGCAGTTGGGTTGGTGAGAAAAACACATTGTCCTTTGCAGCAGGGAACAAAAGGTACTACATTTACACTATACAATCATCTGAGATACTACTGTGACACTACACTAGAAGACCTACCACCATCCAAGGATAACTGTAATCACAGAATGGTAGGAGTTGGAAGGAACCTCAAAAGATCATCTAGTCCAACCCCCCTGCCACAGCAGGATTCCCTAGACCAGGTTATCCAGCATGAGAGCAAGGGCAGGCTACAAAATTATCAATAGTGTTAAAGAGAGTTCATCAGTCGTGTTCAGAAGCTCAAAACTGAAGCAAAACTGCAGCAAGAACACCTCTAAGAGCAAGTGTCATGCTGATAGTCTCTTTGGGATGGACAGGTCCCAGCTTTAAGCAGGAAAAGACAAGGAACTTCTGAGCAGTGCAGCCAGTGGATCTGCTATGAACACAGAAGTAATGTGGCCGAGCAGACGATAGGCAAATGCATTAGAAGTTTTTACACCTGGTTTACTAAACGATCACAGGCAGGATTAAAAAAAACCAGAAATATCTTTTATGCCTACAAATCTTTTGCCTACTACAGAAAACCTCACACAAAACCATAACTTGCTCAAGCTGAAGCTGTGACCAAATTTTTTCTTAACCCCCCATTTTTTTGTTTTGGTAAGCTCTTTAGTTAGATCCAACTGTTTGTAATGAATCATATACACAATTTTGGTTTTATGGCATCGTATTTTCAGTTAAGCTTACTAGGCTTGCTTGTCTGTCTCTCATTCTTCCAGCTTATATATGTAATTCTGTATTTTGCATTCCAACAGGTTAAAAAGTGCCCACTCATCACACTTGCAAGGTACTACACAAATGTATTTTGAGGCAAATAGCTTTACAGGTAAGTATTTAGAGACTCAACAGTAGTTCAAAACCTAAGTTCGAGGCAGTTCAGCAATTTCATGTTACTGGATATATAAGGGGAAAACCAGCAGTTTGAAGAAAGATCTCTGAGTTGTTAGTTCTACACACTGCTAATTCTATATTTTATTACTGAAAATACTCCATGTAATAACCAATTCCTTGTAGACACTTGTTTTGTTCGGTCTTATTTTTTGGTGTGGCTTTGTTGTTGTTGTTTGTTAGCTTGGTTGCTCTTTTTCTTGTTTGGTTGATTTTGGTTTGTTGTTTGTTTTGGTTTTTTTTTTTTAAAGAGACAGACAGAACATAATTATTCAGTACTAGTTCCAACAATAAGCAATGATTTATGTAAAATATCATACAGTAGTGATGTCTCCAAAGGAGACTTCTGAAGTCCTGTAAATTTTCTGGAGCTTAAAACAGGATTAGAAAAATCTATGACCTTGTGAAAGAAAATCCTGCGTCCCTGCAGCCATGGTTACACTCCTAGCCTAACTCACCTACCTCAGAAAATGCAAAATTACAACAAAATCTGAAACAAATTACCTTCTGAAGATGATAGAAGGTGTGGTTACATTAGTTAGTGCTTACTTTGCTGTGTGGCTGGAAAATGGCTGCAAAGCAGACATCTGTCATTTCATTCCCACTAAATAGGTTTGTAAGACAAGCCCTTTTTCATGTTATTAAGTCTAAGCGATCAAAGGTAAAATTCTGCATGTTAAAAAAGGGAGTGAGACAGACTACAGTGAACATTACGTGCCCAAACATGCAAGATCCACTTGGTTCTCATTCCTATGAGTTTAAATAGAGATACTTTAAAAAGTACTGAAGACCATGTTCTTTAATGTAGCCTTCAATTTAATTACTCTGACCACCAGCACCCTTCTTTGTATTGAAAATTATTTGGACTAACTCTTCCACTGACATCCACTGGGAAGTCATCCATAATCACAATCTAATACGAACTTGTTTTCATATAACACAAGAGGTAGAAAGGGAATAAGAAAAAAAAAAAAAGAAAGCCCAGACAATGGCCTAATTTCCAGTTAGCTCGCTTCCATCATTGTTCACTCGGTTTGATTAGATCTGAATGCTCTTTATTTCTGAAAAGTTAGGTCTCCTAATACTTTAGGTTTTACTTCTAAAAATGAGCCACCCTTTGCTTGAAGACAAGATTTAAGTAAAGCAGAAGGAAACTTGAAACACTTAGTTACATAATTAAACTCTAATTAGTAACCACAAGTCTATTTTTCTGTTTTCTGTAAAACTGCTGAAAATATTCTAAGATAAATTTAAACCAGGATTTTTAATTTAGGCACTCTGCTGGCAATTCTTTTAAAGCCATAGAAAATGACAAACTGGAGCAGAATAATGTATACGTTATTCGCTTATGTTTTCCATAATGCTTGTATCTATGGATATTAAAACAGGGCAACTACAGAAGAAGAAACAATCAAAAGAGTTCCTGTCAGTTTGGGAAACACAGCTGAAAGTTAAGAGCGATGAACATTCCCATTTAAATGCATAATTTTAGTGTGCAGGCAGAGAAATGGGAAGAGGCAAGTTTCTGCTCTTTCAGAGGACAGAAAATCCAAACTGTTAGAAAAACTGCAGTGCCTAAGTGCCAATAGAGAGTATCAGTACAAATTATGAAAGCAGGGAGTTATGATAACATATCTCAACTGTTATAAAGACTGAAGAACATCCAGCTATCACATTGCCTATGTCAGTGAGTAATGAAAAACAGTGCTCTGGTCCACCTTCTGGAAATATGCAAAACACTAGTCCTGCAATGGAGAACTGAAAAACTAAGAATGAAAAGACGACTGCCATCTTTCTCAGCCTCCAGGACATAGAGGCAACATAAGCACAGACAGGCATTTGTGAATATAAAATTTCATCTTTCACAGATGTCAAGTCAGCAACCGTTATCAGTACCAAATTAATTTTTTTGGTAAATAATAAAATGAAACATCAAAAACCCAGAGGTTAGAGCCTTCTTTTCCTGTCAGCATGGTAATGCTGGATTCAAGTGTGCATCTTGTACATGTGATACTTGCACAAGCTATCTCAATCCTGGAATTTCAAAGTTAGGAAATGCTCAATGTTGTAATCCTGGTTTTAAATTTTTTTTTTCTTGTAATAAATACTTAGTTGCATTGTGCAACTTCTAAATTCTGCTCCGTATTACACAAATTGCTGAAAGGATTTATCTTTATCTTCTCAATGAAGGTTAAAACTGTATAAGAATTTATTGCCACAGCTGCAGCCGTCAGCATCATAGCTGGGATCCTTTTCATTCCCAAGAAAAGATTGTTAGCATCACAGAATAACCAGCCTCTCTCTGCAGAAAGCCAAATGGGCCCTGGCCCTCCTGGCCTAATCTTATCACTCTTTTCATGACTCCCCAGGCACCTCAAGTCTCCACATCATTCTCCTCCCATTTTGTACTGTACTTTATTCTCCTACCAGGGCTATCTTTTCTTGCAATCTCTTACTCCGTGCTTATGGTCCCATCCAGACTGCTGCAATCCCCTTCTCCCCAACATAAGCAGTTTACAACCACACCACCACAGGCGATACAAGACTAGAGATCATCTTCCTCTCGCTAGAAGGAAGACATTCTAACATATATACTTCCCTGCATCTCCAAGAAATCACCTCCACACCACTCACTGTCCTGGCACAGCAAATGAGGGCCTCATAGTAAGTGACAACTGACTGCAAAGCGCCCTTCCTTTCCTGCTGCCAGGAACAAAGAACCATGGCAGATTCCCAGGCTGCCTAGGCTGCTAATTATTTTTACATAATTGAAAAAGAAAAAAAAATTACACCTTTGTAAAACTTAAGTTACTATGATGAGGGATACGAAGCTCAGTATGAGGAGACAGGTGAATTTATGAGCAAATTGCTTCCTCCAGCAGAAAAGAGAGGAGGCTTAAAGGACTCATCTGTCACAGGGCATAAATTGCAAGTTCTCCCAAAATAACTTTATTCAGACACTTTCCAAAGCTTTAACAGAACAGAGACGTCCTTCAATGCTTACCAATGACTATTTGCTAACAAAGATTTTAAGGCTTCATGCATGAAAAAACAAACTGCAGAACTCCCACCATGAGGCTTTGCTTAAAACTGATATTTTTCAACTTGTCCAAAGTTTTGGTTCCAAAGATAGCAAAAAAAAAAAGTTAGCAATGTTTGTGCTTTAAATGATCAAAATTACACAGTAGGAAGTGTACAACTTACCTTTGACAGATGAGTTTTATTTACATAGTTTATTTTAGACTAGTAAGTACAGGCTGGATATATCCCTTTCAAAAGCTCAAACACTGATTTTTAGATTGTCTCAAAAAAACCCCACAGGCACACAAAATTTTACAATCTCTTTCTTTTTTTCTATACAATACGTATGGACGTATGGACTCTTTTCCTGCTGAGGTAAGTTCAAAGTCTCAAACTAGCAAACTAGTAGGCTTAATGACTAACATAACCATAGAGGATGGGATTATTTTCATCTCAAAGTGTAACCAAAATACTTCGCAGTTGCTAGGTGTTTACAAATTAGATTAATCTTTTGAAGATAATTTGATGTGGTCTTTACCTCCACCACAAAGCTCGCTGGAGGAGGTGCACTAGTGCTAGAAAAGAATAAACATTCTGAGGAAACAGAAATGCCCAGTTTTAGGCTGAAATCTTCTGTGAAAAGAAAAATGTCTTATTTTCTTTGTTGTGCATGACAAATATGCCATCAAGTAGCACTCAGGAAAATGCTTGAGCTTAAAGGAGAGATGATTCACAATCTTCAGTGGAATACCTGAAGAGATCCTTTCTTTTCCAAGTCACCTTCCTGTTCTTTAATACTATGCACTTTTGCTGGGGGGACAAGTAGGCAATTCAAATTCTTATTTTTCAGACTACTATCACAGAATCACAGACCGTTAGGAGTTGGAAGAGACCTCAAAAGATCACCTAGTCCAACCCCCCTGCCACAGCAGACCCTAGACCAGGTCACACAGAAGTGCATCCAGACAGGTTTTGAGTATCTCCAGAGAAGGAGACTCCACAACCTCTCTGGGCAGTCTGTTCCAGTGCTCTGGCACCTGAACTGGGGAAAAAAATTTTCCTGTATTCACACGGAACCTTCTACGCTTCAGCTTACAGCCACTGCCCCTTGTCTTGTCACTGGGCTTCACTGAGAACAGCCTGACCCCATCCTCCTGATACCCACCCTTAACATATTTAAAAGCATAAATGAGGTCACCCCTTAGTCTCCTCTTCTCCAAGCTAAAGAGACCCAGCTCCTTCAGCCTTTCCTCAGAAGGAAGATGTTCCAGCCCCTTCATCATCTTTGTGGCTCTGTGCTGGACTCTTTCTAGCAGTTCCCTATCCTTCTTCAACTGAGGGGCCCAGAACTAGACACAGTTTTCCAGATACAGCCTCACAAGGGTAGAGTAAAGGGGGAGAAGAACCTCTCTTCACCTACTAGCCAGACTCCTTCTAATCCACCCCTGAATCCCATTGGCCCTCCTGGCCACAAAAGCAGACTGCTGCCTCATGGTCATCCTTCCATCCACCAGGACCCCCAGATCCCTTTCTCCTTCACTGCTCTCCAACAGCTCAGTCCCCAACCTATACTNCTCAGTTTAGCTGCAAGGATGCTGTGGGAGACAATGTCAAATGCTTTACTGAAATCAAGATAAACCACATCCACTGCTCTACCATCATATATCTACCCGGTGATGTCCTCATCAAAGGCTATCAGGTTGGTCAAACATGACTTCCCCTTGGCAAACCCATGCTCACTGCTCCTAACGACCCCTTTATACTTATGTGCCTAGAGACAGAGTTGAGGACAAAGTGTTCCATCACCTTTCCAGGGATGGAGGTGAGGCTGACTGGTCTAGAGTCACCCAGCTCCTTCTTCTTGCCCTTTTTGAAGACTGGAGCGACGTTTGCCTTCCTCCAATCCCCAGGCACCTCTCCTGTTCCCCAGGACTCAACAAAGATGATGGAGAGTGGCCTGGCAATGACTTCTTCCAACTCCTGTAGCACCCATGGATGCATCTCATCAAGTCCCATGGATTTATGGATGTTCAGATGGCTTAATTGCTCCCTAACCCAGTCCTCTTCAACTAAGGAAAACTCCTCCATTACCCTAATATCATCATCTGGGGGCTATGGGGTCTATGGGAGGTTTGTTAGAAATATCATGTTAGCCCTCAATTCCAAGGAACATAGGAAGGAACAGATGGGTTTGCTTCTTCTTGCTTTGTCAGGAAAAAGAAAGCTAAGTCCGGCCTTGGACAAGTCCATCTCTGAACTATCGGAGTTAGTCGGCACTGTCAGGAATCCTCAGACTGGTTGTGTAGAAGCAAACTAAACAAAAATTTGTCATGTAAAACTACATGGATAATCAGTGGGATTCAACCACAGCTGCAGTGCAAGCACCTTTTACTAATTTTGACACTGAACTATGCCAAACTGAGAATTCGAGAGCTGCCCAGGGAAAAGATGCATTTTAAGATCCTTTCCTGCTCCTCTGAGCTATCCCAGATATTGAACATGGCTTGCCACAGCATCACAGTGCTGCAGTGAAAACTGTTCAGATGACCAAGAAATAAAGACCCTGAAATTACAAGTCCATCATCCCCTACCACTTAAACATACTCCCGCAACAGAAAAACATTGCTCAGCTTCTTCCTCATTTTCTTGTTGAGCTCACAGGACTAAGTCAGCCATTCAGAGTTATTTCAAAATGCCTACTAGCAATTAGAGGCACTGGTAAAAGTATCTTCATGTATAAACTAGCAGGCACACACACTTTTAGAAAACTATCCTAAGTGTCCAACAACACTTTCAAAGATTCAAGTATCTCTGAAAGAAAGCCCAATACCCCCCACATCAACTGTCTAACACAGGAGAGTTGCAATCCTGAAGGGAACCTTTAAATGGTGAATAAAGCACGAGTAAACATGCAGTAACTTCCCTAATGAAAATGGTGCCTTTTCTGATAAATTTCTTGAGACATATTCTGGTCTTGAACTAAAACAAAGTAATAAATACAGCTTATCTTCAAATCTTTATTTACATTTGTATGAATTAAACCCCTGGTGAGTTTGCAAAGTATTTGTTTTACTAACAAAGACACTTGTAAACACAACCACCACAGCTCCCTTGCTGCAGCGAAGCACCCCTACCTCATTGTACAAGGCTGCTGCCCCTTGGAGCCTCCTACACACCCTGGGAACAGGGGAACCGTCAGAAACGTGTCCTTTCTGAGAAGTGATAAGAAACAGTGTTCCACATCATTAGCACATCAACTGCAAGGGCAAGTTTTGCTACAGGAATTTTAACAAATCCTCCCCTCAAAATTTGTGTTTTTTTCCCCAGATTACTAGGGCAGACCATTTCTGACAGAAACCAGAACAGATACATTTTCATCCAACAAGCCAAGACCCTGATGATGTACTTAAAAACAAAAAACAAACGTAAAAACCTATTAAGCAGGCCTGATAAAAAGCATGCACACTAACCCTTTTCAAATGCAATTTGTTTCTTCTATCCCAACCTAGCTGGTTACTACTGAGTACAAAATTATTCAGCATTTGCATTGCAGTGGTAATTATTGATCCTGGTAAGAATCTAGGATCCTTCTTACACTGGTACAGAACATACAAAAAAAGCTCAAACAGGTTAGACACCAGTCAGCCCCACAAACAATATCTTCACTAATTCTATATAAAGCAGTTTCAACACTCTCCTGCATTAATGAACGAAAACTTTATTATGCACAAGCTTAAAACAAGAGTATCTGGATAGTTACAATGAAACCTTGTACATTGACATTTATTTTGGCTTAATCAAAGGAGAACAGTGGGCCACCCTGAAACAACCCAAACATGGCACACAATGACTATCCCCATACTAATCTAGTTACATACTTCAATAGAGGTACACTTACAATACCATTACATCAGTTTGTATTTTGTATATATACTTCCTACTGTTCACCCAACTGCTTTTAGAAGGGTGTGGGCTACCTGAGAGGATAGTGTTTTTTAAATACAAGTCACCACAGGTCTGATCCAGATTTCACTGAAGTCAACAGTAAGAGGGTTCCCAAAGATCCAAATGGGAAGAGGATATACCTAAAAAAAATTTAAAAATAAAAAAGCCCTCTATTGCACATCTGAAGGCTTCATTCTTGTTCGAGATAATTATTATAATGAAAGGCTCAGAAGACAAAAGGCCTCCAAAACAAACAGACCAGACAAAATTACATGAAAAAGTTCAATACTGCAGGTCTCTAAGGAAAGGGAGAGCTTATACAGTGGGGTTTTTTTTCAAAGGCACAGTCTCTGCACTGTCTTTCAACACTGCATGTTTTGTGGCTGCCAGTATAGTAGCAGGTATCAAACAGGTACATCAAACCCACTTTTAATTACAAAAAAAGTCTTTTCAAAATCTTCTGGATCTCTTGTGTTATAGAGGAAGTACTTTTATGCTACTGACGCACTCAAGATGTGTGGAGGCAGAAGTACATGTACAGAAACAAGGAACTGATGCACTGTGTAGAGAAATAAAGGGGAAAAATGCTTAAATACTAAAACTGCCTGATAGTCCTATGAAAGTCAGTCTCTGAGCACACCCAGAAAGTTCTCTGTCCTCCTCAAACAACAAAACCATTCACAGTGTTCTGACTCTCTCCATGATGTTTTTTCAAGATATCCTATGGAAGTCTGTTGCCCATCTATACTATTACCCATTGGATATTTTTCATAAGCAACAGCAGGATATAGCAGACTTTTTTTTCCCTGTACAAACAGCCATCTACCTTTCATTTTGTCAGAGCAGCCAAATGGGGAATCAACCAACCAGTTATGAAGCTCTCCATGAACCAGCCTACACCAGACATCTCTACGGCCATAGCTACTCAGTATTTAAAAAGAGACTAAAATTTACATAAATTGCTGCTTGCCACAAGAGACCATTGGTAGCCACAGTCACTGTTGCCTAACAGAGTTTTCAGATCCCAACATGTTTCCTTACATCTTCCTGCTTGCAGAGCAAACAAAGATATAATCATCCATTCTAGCTGTAGGTACCTATGATGCAAAGAAAATTCTCTTTTACCTCTGATGAGAAAGGACTTCTAGCAACCTGTGGCTTGCAGGAGCACATTCATTACAACGAAGCACTTGCATCTAAACCAGCTACAGTAGGTGTTAAATTGCCCACAAAAACTCTTGCAGCAAATTAGCTGACCTGGAGACCTTTGCTAGGTCTTGAAACCACCTGTCAGGGAGGTTTCTGTGCCTCCACAAGTGGCTCCAGGTTTCTGAGACTCAGGCTGAGAACTCAGCTCCCAAGAACAGTGCATCCTTCCTTGGTCTGCCCCTCAGGAAGAGACCACTAACCATTATTGTTTCTGGCAGAGAAGACCACAGACACATGGCTGAGTAAAATGGCAGCTGCACTCAGGTGAAGGATAGTTTGCAAGTAGGGGCTGATAATTCTCCTTTGATCATACTGCCACTGGCTGCCTGTCTGGACAACACCTGTAGTCACACTACACACACGAGTAACTACTCACAGCTTGCCAAAAGCTATGACATAATTAAACCCTTTAATCCAAACAGGACTTGAATATGAAATCAAGATCTGCATAAGCACCGCAGGTTTGCAGGCACAGTTTGGGTCCTCTTGTTTGACTCAAACTCCACAGCTGATCCTTTAAAGTGAGCACTGCAGGACCTCCTTAACAAACCTTATCCATTATCAGGTTTCAAGATATTTCAGTGTAAACTTAAGGGAGATAAACCCTGTTTCTTCTGGTAACAATTACTTAAGCTTGGGGGAAGGGTAGAGGAACAAAATATTACACCACAAAAAGTCTCATTATTTTGACAACTGTGACTAAGCCCTCAAAGATTAAAGAAAACACTTACTGGATTATAAATTAAACAAATAAACTGGAATATATTATGTAGAATAACACAACAGTCACCTTGAGGAAATTTTTCATAAAAAAGCCGCAATCCTTCATATATGTGTGTTTGCATATATTTTAATTATTTATTTGAGGACTTTCTTCTAATCTCTCAAACTCCAAAGCACATTAATCCATTACAGGGTACTTCTGGCTGTCACAACCTACTTGTATTAAAAGAACAAAAAACAACAAAAAAAAAAGCACACCAAACAAAAAAAAAAAAACAAACACAAAACTCCCCACAAATAATTTGTACTACTTCCTTCTGCATATCAATTATCATCCAGATCAGAAGCATTTCTTTCATCCTCTATTCAAGCATATGCCTGCTGTAACTAGGCCTCAGGGATTCTAAATGAGGAGAAAGGAAATATAGAGGAACACTTGCTTATAAGAGATTTTTAATTATTCAGAGAACTCTTTAGGAGACCATGGAGGCAAATTTTAAGTTTGGCAGTGTTTGTAGTATTACAACACTACAACTTCCAGATCAGTACCCTGATGATTATAATTAGATGTGTATTTGCTACCCTTATCTCAAGTCAGCCACAACCTCTATGCGCTAGGTTTCTTAGAAAAGCTATTTTAAATGCTTGTATGGAAGCCACATGTAAAGCCAACATATAGCTATGAATAACAACGGCTGTGCACACTGCCCACAGACAGCATGCTAAAAATGTTCCTGCGAAGGCTATGCATGGTTTCTAAATGTAATGTTCATGGAAAAATAGGTTTGCTTTGGACTCGACTACATGCGTGAGCTTTAACCTGCAGTAGAGTTCAATGCTAAACTGTTTTGAAACAACAAAGCAGAAAAACCTTCTTATGTTTCAGTCATTTTCATTTAACCCAAACTGGACTAGGATCTTCAGCTTTCAACTCCCCCAACACCCTGACACTCCTCGCATCTCACAAGACAAGCCAAGAACAACATAGAGATTATTACGAAGGCAAAGAGCCTAGGACTGCTACAAATCTCTCCTGCCTCCTCATGACAGAATACGAATACCAACACTGGGCAAGCTACTGCCGTGAGCAGAGTTCCTCATATTTTACAGATGTTAAGAGAAACAGTAATTAAGCAGCCCAACTTTCACAAAACTAGATGGGAGCAGTGGTAATATTATCTACAGATCCCTATCTTCTTCAGTAGAGGATTCACAGTTTTCACTTTCCTACAGTTACAATATTAAACAAATTCCAGTAAAGAGCTAGGCTACCAGCATGACAGCTGTATGAGATCAAGAGCCACAGAGCAGTGAAGAAAGGAGGATACAAATCTGCACAATGAAAATAGCAAATATCAGCACTTTGGCTTGAACTGAACTTTTTAAACCACAACTTTAGGGACATGTAGAATTTATATGGACTTACAACAGGGTGCATTTGCTAAGGGAAGCACATGTTCTTTCAGAGGCAGCATTAGAATATTTTGGTCAATAAACAACATAACCTTTGAACAGACGAGGTAATTGGGAGCTTCCCCTTATTAAATACATTTTTACTTAACAAGGTCAGTGTGAAGGAAACAATTGCCTCTACTTTCACCATACAAGCATCACTCCTTACTACCTTACAAGGTCTCTTTCTACATTTGTCAGAAAAGGTGCACTCTAGAAAAAGATTTGTTGGTGCTAAAGTGTGAATAAGAAGAAACAGCAGATGAGCCTCCAAATCTTATTCAAAGTATTCAGTGAAAAATAACAGAAAACAAAGTTTAAATCCTGTCTGTGCTTTTAGTTAATGTTCTCAAACAGAATGAAAGAAGCACACTACAAGAAAATAAAACTACAAAAGAAACAAACACACCCCCTCAAAAACAAACAAACAAAAAAACCCCAAACGAACCAAACCAAAAAAACCCAACCAAAACCCAACAACCAGGAAGCCTGTACTATAAGCTTACCTAAAAGACTATCAGCTGCCACTTATGTGGAAATGCCTCAAATTAAAATGAAAACTGAATGAATGACATGTACTTTCATATTTATTATGACAATACAGCAACTCGGAAAAGCTAAAATTGGAATGCTGTATTATACCACCTAGCCTTTTAAGAGTTTAGATGACATCTTTTGTCATTTTCAGATAAAACTTTTTGTTGCTTTTCAACTATTATTTACTCCAGAATTTTTTTTTTAGTTTCTGATTTTTTACCCAAATTGCACCTGCCACTGCTTACAGGTGATAACTTAGTATATTCAAAATAGTTATCAAAACTGAGATTACCGAACACCTAGGTTTTACTTCAGTGCTCCTTATGTAGCACTTTTCAATGCTGTTTGACATTTCTCTTTCTCTCCCTTGCCATGAGAAATGCATGGCTTCTTCCAAAAAACACAAGCAATGGGAAGACATGAAAGTGAATCTTTAATGCATAAAGAACAGAGTATTCTACCATCATGTTAGCCTAGAAAAATCGTATTCAGTAACAGATTCAGGCTTTTCAGGCTTTCAAGACAGTTTAACAAATTATGCCAGTTACTGACAGGTCCTAGGCCCTGAATATTCTTGACTCTCAGAGAAGGCAAATAAAAAAGCCATCTTGCAGAGGCAGAGGTTTTTACTATCAAAACATCCTCAGCCAGTTTGCCCACTGAATACACCCAGCTTATTAAGTTGTACATACCCCTACACACTGTGAACAGCATGCACTGCTCAGGGGCATCTACAATGAGAAGGTAAAATGCAAAGACAAATCNTAACCTGCAGAGCAAAACATTTTGCAACTTAATAAAAAGAAGCGTAGGTAGAGGTTACCTGTCTGTCTTGTGTACAGGCTTCCGTGCTGAGAGAACAAGCAACTGCAGTTCAAAGAGCAAGACAGTCAGCTCCTTGGTTGTGTAAGTGCCTGTGTAAGGCACAACACAGCCTCCCCAAGGGAGCTGTGCAAGGTTGCTGAACTAGGGGATTTGAACGAAGTTATTAAAAACAGTGGAAAAATAACAAAAATAAGACTTTATTGTGTTTGGTTACAACAAATTCAGAATCTGAACCTTGCAGCGGTATTTACTATTAAAAAAATAATTAAAATTCACTGGTGGAATTTACTCATTTTTGTAAAAGCAAAACAAAACTGCTCATGTCTTTTTTTTTTAAAAAAAAAAGCACCCCATGAAAACCTATAAAAAGGGATTTCCTCAAGCTTTACAAGTTATGTAAGGACATCCCTGACTTATAAACAGAGGTAAAATTTGTCGTGCTTCTGAATATCCTTATCTTACCCATCATACATTGCAACTCCCTTATCACACATACTCATTTAAAACTACCTTCTTCTCTCTCATGTCCAATTGCACAAAGTCATAACATAACAAGAATGTCATTAGACTGGTTGGGGTGATACCTCATATCATGTTAAAACCATGACCACTTGAGAGCGTAACAACCAGAACAGACCACAGGAAATTCATACGCTGCTGAACTCTTCTGTATCACATTCCCAGTTTCATTTGGGACAAAAAATTACAACATCCAACTGGCAAATGGATCTGCATTAATAATTTTGAGTTTTCAGTTTCAGATATAGCAAGGAGATTGTGGCATCACTGCTCCCAGCACTTCATCTGTCACTCCACAGAGCCGCTTCTGCCACTCACTACACAGTCACCTTTATGTTTGACATGAATCATACTGACTAAACAGTAAAAGCTGTACAAGTTTTCCTACATCAGGCATATACATATACTGATGGTGGTGTAGTATAGCCCTCTTTTGAAATGCCAGGGGTTTTACCTTGATTAGAAAAATATATGTATGTATTTTTATGGCAGTTACTTGAAGAGTCACCATCAAGTGCTGTCAATTCTCTTCTCATAAGCATTGAGCCGAAGCCAGTGCCTCCATGAAGGTGCTCTTGTTTTCGTAAGCTGCTTTTTCTACAGCAAGTTTCAACACTCGCATTTGCGTATGAGACACAGAAAGGTGGATTTTGAGTTACAGAGAACACCAATTATTTATTCCTTATCAACCTGTTGTGGGATCCAAGTTGCACAGAGAACCTTCTCAAACTAAAATCAGTTAAGTTTACAAAATTATTTCCACTGAGAACCTGCTACACGCTAAAGACTAACCAAAAAAAACACCACCAAAACAAAAACCCCACCAAAATAGTTAAATTTTCTCAGGTCTGCTCACCCCTATATTAACAGAAAAAATGTAGAAACACCTTATTTTTACCTTCCACTCCCATTCTTTGATATCTGACCCTTGGACAACAAATGTCAAGTTTTGCTTTCAGGTACAGTATAGAATCATAGAATGCACTGAGTTGAAAAGGACACACAAGGATTATCCCACTCCTGTCTATGCACAGGACAACCCCACTCCCATCCCCCCTCCCAAACAACAAAAATCAACCAAACAAAATCCATCCAATCAAACAAAAAATCCACACCATGCGTGTAAGAGCATTGCCCAGGTGCTTCTTGAATTCTATAAGGCTCAGAGCTGCAACTACTTCTCTAGGAAGCCTGTTAAAATGCCCCACCTACCTCTTGGTGAAGAACCGTTTCCTAATATCCAAACTAAACCTACCCTGGCAAAGCTTCATGCCATTCCCTCAAGTCCTGCCATTGGTCACAAGAAACGAGCTCCTGGCCCTCCACTTCCCCTTGTTACAAAGTTATAAACTGCAGTGACATCTCCCCTTGGTCTCCTCCTCTCCAGGCTGACCAAACCAAGTGACTTTAGCTATTACTCACGTGGCTTCCCGTCTACAATTTTCACCATCTTTGTGGCTCTCCTCTGGATACTCTCCAACAGCTTCATATCTTTCCTATATTGTGATGCCCAAAACTGCACACAGTACTCAAAGTGAGGCTACACCAGCACAGGATGGAGTAGAGTGGGACTATCACCTCCCTTGACAAGCTAGCAATGCAGTGCTTGATGCACCCCAGAACACAGTTGGCCCTTTTGGCTGCCAGGGCACACTGCCGATTCATGTTCAAGTTGCTACCAATCAGGACCCCCAGATCCCTCCCTGCAGGGCTGCTCTCCAGCCTCTTTCCCCAGTTTGTATGTACATTCAGGGTTGCCCTGTCCCAGGTGAAAAATCCGGCACTTGCTCTTGTTGAACTTCATACAGTTGGTGACTGCTCAACCCTCTAATCTGTCCAGATCTCTCTGAAGGGCCTCTCTGCCTTTGAGGGAGTCAATAGCTCCTCCCTGTTTAGTGTCATTGATAAATCTACTTGGTATACCTTCCAGTCCTGCATCCAAGTAATTAACGAAGACACTGAAGAGCACTGGCCCCTCCCTAGTGACTGGTCACCAGCCTGATGTAACCCCATTTATTATAACCCTTTGAGTCCGACCCCTTAGCCAATTTTTCTCCCACTGCATGGTGTACTTATCTCGCTGTATGGTGGACATATTGTCCAGAAGGATACTGTGGGAGACAGTATTGAAAGCTTTAACAAAATTCAAAAAGATTACAGCAACTCTGTGACCAGTTGTCCATGCAGGTAACCTTGTCATAAAAGCAAATCGAGCTGGCTGTGACTTCAATGTTTTAATAGTCACAGAATCACAGAATCATTACAGTTGGAAAGGACCCTCAAGATCATCTAGTCCAACCGATAGCCCTACACTACTCTTACCCCTAAATCATTCCCTGAAGAAACACATCTATCCTCTTAAAAACCTCCAGGGACGGTGACTCCACCACCTCCCTGGGCAGCCTATTCCAATATCTCACCACTCTTTCACTAAAGAAATTCTCCCTAATATCTAATCTAAACCTACCCTGGCTCAGCTTAAGCCCATTCCCTCTAGTCCTGTCACTAGTCACAAGGGAGAAGAGGCCAACACCCCCCTCCCTAGAACGGCCTTTCAAGTAGCTGAAGAGAGCGATAAGCTCTCCCCTCAGCCTCCTCTTCTCCAGGCTAAACAACCCCAGCTCCCTAAGCCTCTCTTCATAAGGCCTGTTTTCCAGACCCCTGACTAGCTTGGGTCTCTAGCTCAGAGTTATGGGGGGCCTGGAGCCCAATATCTGTGTTGAAGACCAAGACAAAGAAGGAAATAAACATTTTGGCTTTGTCTACGTTCCTGTTCATAAGGTGACCATCCTCATCAAGTAACAGGTCAAAGTTATTTCTGCTCTGCCTCTTGCTATTAACATATTTTTAAAGCCTGATTTATTGTCCCACAGAGTACTGGCCAGCTTCAACTCTAATTTGGTTTTGGCTGCCTGAATTTTCTCCTTACAGTTGCAAACAGCACTTCTGTAGTCCTTCCACGTTGCCTGACCTTGCTTCCACTGGCCATACACTTTCTTTTCTCTCCTTTAGCTCCAGAAGCAGCTCCCTGCCTTCTGCCTTGCTTGCTCGACTTCCAAAATTTTGGAATTGCTTGCTTCTATGCTCTTAGGAGGTGGTACCTGAAAGGCAAACAGAACTGATGTACCCCAGCACCTTCAAAAGCTTTTTCTCAGGGAACATTACTAAATAGTTCCTTGAGTTGCCTACATTCAGCTCTCCTCATGTCCAGAGTTGAAGTTTTCCTGGTAGTTTTCCTCCTGTCTCCAGAGATTTTAAACTTGACTGCTTCATGGTTGCTGTGGCCAAGATGGCCACCTACTGCCACTTCACCCACAAGACCTGTTCTGTTAACAAGCAACAGCAACAAATCAATTCCTAGTTGGTTCCTTTAGTACCTGTATCAAGAAGTAACTGTCCAGCTGTTTTAGGAATCTTCCGGACCAATTTGTGCCAGCAGTGTGGTACTCCCACTTGATATCTGGCAAGTTGAGCTCCCTCACAAGGACATGGGAAGCTGATTTAGAGGCATCCCTTAGTTCCTTAAGAAATAATTTGTCAGCATCATCATCCTGGCTGGGTGACCGATAGCAAACTCCCATGATGACATCTGTTTAATTTGTTTGTCCCTTAATCCTTACACAGAGGCTTTCAACCTTGCCAGCTGCAAACTCAATGCATTCCAGCTCTTCCATTACATACAATGCTACTCCCCCACCTCGCCCATCCTGCCTCTCTCTCCTGAAGAGCCTATAACCTTCCATCATGACACACCATTCACAGGACTCATCCCATCACTTTCACTTTTCATTTACACCCATGTCATTGTATCTCTGAGACTGGGCCAAGGCTACAAGCTCCTCTTGCTTGTTCCTCATGCTGCATGTATCAGTGTAAGTATGGTTCATTATTCCCACCACCTCATTAAGCAGGCTGAAGGACCTCACAAGCACATAGCCCCTCAGAGTTTGGGGTGATGCCCCATCGCATGTCAGTGGTGGGCCTGGGTCTGTCCCCTTCTCCCTTCCAACCTAGTTTAAAGCTCTATCAGTCAGCCTTGCCAACTCTAGCGCAAAGACCCTTTTACTCTTCATCTAGGACTCCTCCTTCTGTCCGGTGAGAGAGTAGGGGATCCTTTTTTATTTGTGCCATGTCCTTCCACTGTGATTGTCTCAGCAATCAGAGCATAGCTCCTCCAGTCTATCTCCCTCTCACTCTCTCTGATACCCCTTAATCTTTCTACTTCCTCTTTCAGCCACCCGGCTGAGCAGATTATCTACCTTTTCACACATCACACACATATTCTCATAACTGCTACCTGTACCCTGTGAAAGGCTCTGATGCTCCCTACAGCCTAAGACCTGGGTTGGGCTGCATATACTCATGGGAGCTCTCTCTGCACTGTAACATTCATTCCGGTAAGAGTAAAGAACCTGGTGGAGGATGGAGAACAAAGATGGAGACCATAGCTAAACTCCTTCTGAAAGGCTGACAGCCACCACTTGAAATTTACCTCTTGAGCTGGAAGTTTCAGTGCACTGCCTGAGCAAACTGCTGCACAAACTGCCATGCCACGCTCTGTTTGCCTGCTCCCTTCACAGCACTCCTTAAGCCTTCTTTTATAGGCATGGTTGCCTTGACCTCTCTATGCTCACACATCACCTGCCTCTCCCATGAAAGATGCTGGCTGCTGGCTGGCTTTCTGCTCCCCCAGCGTTTCCCTGCCTCATGAAAATCTCCAGAAAACTCCTGTATGCTAAGACCTACAGCTCTGCTGCTTCAGAGCAGTTTCCAGCAACATCTCAATAGCACTAAGCAGCAATGCAGTGTTCCTGGCACTGACATAAGCAGAGTTTGACATGCTCGGCTCTCACAGGTGGCTTGTAAGCAGGTCAGTGCTTTTTTCCTCCTTCCCCTGAAGTATGTTTGTAGTACATGTAGCCCACTCCTCTATCCATATTCTTACTTAATTACAGCACTTTTAGGCTTTATAGGTCCAAGACAGCAATCCTGCACTGATAAGAAATTCATAGGATCATAGGATTGTCAGAGTTGGAAGGGACCTCAAAGATCATCTAGTTCCAACCAATGTGCCAGGGTGAATGGCTTAAAAATGTGCGTTGAGAGCATATTTTCATGTTCAAAAAATGTGTAATGTGGTGCTTGGGGACATTGTTTATGGCGAGCATGGTAGTGTTGGGTGGACAGCTGGACTCGATCTCAGCTCCTTTCCAACCACAGCAATTCTAAAAAATCAACCCCTGAATCCCCCAAATAGGCCTGAACAAAGAAAGCTAGATAACTGCTCTTCCCCCTTACAGCTATGAGAACTCTACCTTACTTAGGCTGTCCTGCCTACCTGCTACCCCTGGCCACTTCTGTGTCCCCTGGTCTCCACACACCCCCACCTCCCAGACCAAATTTGCAGTGCTGTGCAACCAGTTAGGGAAGTCAACTGATCAATCACCATAGCTTAAAACCTACTTTGAGGGGTGAAAGGGTCAGTAAATCCATCCAGAATGCCCCTTTCAGCAGCACTGGACACATTAAGTCTGAGACTTCCTTTTTTAAGAAGGGGAAAAAAAAATTGGAGTGGGAAGCTTGGTAAGTGCTACATACTGTATCCTCTCGGCCTCACCTCATGGCCAAAAGCAAGGAGAGTTGAGGTATCCTAGCCTGAAAAACAAAACCCTGAGGGCTACCTGGGATTAAGCCTGTGATGGACACAATGCAGTTCTCTCCTCCACTGCTGCACAGTGACCTGGGGTACTAACCTTTCTGGTTGCTGGAAGGCGTCTTTAAAATAAAGTCAGAAGTACCCACAGGTAGGGTTATGACCCCAAAAGTAAATGCTGCTCTTTTCCTGCTCCAGCATCATTATGAAAACTATTTACTTTATTCTGTCACTGTTAACAAATTGCAGTAACAAAGTACATCAGCTAAACGCTAGCCACAAGACTGTCACCCTTAATTTACTTACATATTAAAGACACTCAGCTGCCTCTGAAGGACTGGCAAGGAGAATATACCGTGGGACAACTGCATGTCCCAGCCAACTCCATACAGATCAGGATATAACAGGTTTAGGGCCAAAATCCAGACCACACTGCAAAGGTCATTCTAAATACTCTGGATCTTGATAGGAGATTATTCTCTAATAGGAGGCTGCAACTCATGTTTTCTTGGCAAGCACTATGGAAAGGCAGTAAAACATCCTCAAAATTTAAGAGATCATAATTTCAATGTATTACAAACAACTAATGCAAACAGCTTCAGAGGCAAGCATTCTAAAAGGTTTGGGGGTTTGCTGTGTGGAAGGTTATGCTAGCTCAGAAAAAAGTTCCCTTTTTTTCCCACGTTAAAACCTCTACAGCAACTCTGACATTTTTTATGCTGAAAAGTAAACACAATCATACTTGTGAAAAACATTGCTAATGCTTTTCACAGATACCACAGGCACCAATTTTAGTAATCATCACTATATTACTACACTGTCGCTCACTGTCCTTTGCCATTTTTTAAACATGTGTACAGCTAAGGAGTCTGCACACTTCTGTAAGATATACAAAGGATTTATACACAGCAGCAACTACAAAAAAGTTTGTGCAGAACAGAACTTGTTAAACATAGGTGTGGCATTGCAGAATTTGGTCAGCAACAACTTAGTAATGACTAACTCTGGAGATTGAAAAAAACAACTCTGACTTTAGGAGAACTTACATAAATGTAGTGATTTACCACACGTTCCTGCATCTATTCTGTGAGGTTATTAGAGCATCAATCATACCTGCTCCTTCCTCAATAAAGCCCTTGTGTTGATATTAACAATGCAAAAGTAATTTTGACCTTTAGCTAGTAACTGGGTATTGGTTATACCACCTTCTGTACATTCAAAAACACAGGTGCAGATCTTTCACTACGAGTGCTTCAGATTTCACATCAAATTATATGTGAGCATGTCAGGAACAGGATTAACAGAAGCTTTGCTTGCAGAACATTCTCATGAGTATTACTGGGATTTTAACTCCTGCCAAACCTAAAATGAGCTTTTTCTTATGCCAGATGAAATGTAGCAGAGAGGGTCATTATTACACTTGATGATTAACTTTTAAGAATTGTGTTTGCACTATGATTAAGGATATTATGAAAGGGAAAGATTTGTGAGAGCTGCACACTACAGAGGTTCTGCCTCAAAATTTTTTTGCAAAGCAGATAATTACTGCATGTTTCCAGCTCTTGAACACTGAATTTGAGGTGTTTCAGTGCTATAGAAAAGCAGAACTGTAAAATTATACGAAAGCATTAGAGACAAGACAAGGTTTATGTGCTTTCTTCAAGGTTTAGGACTCAACAGTGAAACACAAAGGCTTCCTTGTCTAAACTGACCTCCAAGCGCAGCAGCAGCCATACACTTCTTAAAGATCCCCACGCGAGACCTCACACAGCTTTCACAATCCACATGTCAGAGTGGAATAACTAGGTAAAGTTCAGCCATATCCAAAAATTAATCCCAGCCTAGAGACACGTCAGAGAACGCGACTGCAACTTTTGTTACTGGTGAACAAGATTTTGTAGAGGTGCGTAAGGCCTTAGTTGCTTCCCTGTTCCCCTTTATAATCATCTGAAGTCAGCAGCTACAGGTGTGACATCATCAAAAGATATACAAAGAAAAAGGAAAAAAAAAAAAAAGGAAAAAGGAAGAGCTGTACGACCTAGAATAGGCAGGCAGAACTCAAGAAGACATCATCATTGTTTATACTCTGAGTGTCATTCTGCATCACAAAAAATTATTCTCTTCCAAAGTGTGCTTAATAAAGCAAGAAATAAACCAAAGCCTCCACACAGCCTGTAAAAAAAATGGTTCATTTCTAAAAACACTATCATCACTTCGTATTCCTTCAAAGCAATTATTAATTTCCCAAATTTAAATTTCAATTCTTATGCAGCTAATTTGCTAGTTTGCTTTAGGTTCTGGGATGTGGAGGGGGGTTTCGTTTGGGTTTTTTTGGATTTTTTTATAAGAGCAGACAGTAAACAAATCAATGATTCTTACTAAGCATTAGTTTCCTTCTCACTCTTTCCTAATGCTTCCCCTAATTTTCTCTAATTGGACTATGAGCTTTAAACAACTCCAAGAATATACAACAGCAAAGAAAAACAATGCCACAGTATTAAGATGTGAGTTTACCTTGGTAATGTTTCTTATTTATTGTCCCTGTTTGGGTTAGAACAGAACTAATTCTGTTCAATGATTTTACTTTTCAGCTAAAGCTTTTCAAAGTAATTGCACTTTCTGAAATTAACAGCATGTTTTCGCAGACAGTGTCTGGTTCTAGCAGTGATAAAACCTAATGTTTAGAGTTAGTGCCCAGGATTGGCCTGCAGACCAAGGTCACTGCTAAATCTTGCACCCCACACTGGCCAGCACAGAATAAAAGGCTGCACCTGCAGAGAGAAGCAGACAGTTCAGGTGACCCTAAAATGACCAGCTAGATATTCCATTCCATATACACCATGCTCAGCTTAAAGCTGAAGGATCATAAGGGTCATGCTCTCTAGCTCTTCTTCACTGACTGACATCTGAGGAGGACTCTGTCCTTTCTGCCTTCAATCCGGATCAATGAGTTCCTGAATCCAACTCCAGGATCCAGGCCCTGAGTCTGGTTCCTGTCTGCTGCTGAGTCCTTCTGACACAGAAACAGTGGTGATGGTGACACACTTGTCATTTAGGAGAGGAGAGGTTGGATTTGATACTGGGTTTGTACCTACTTCATTTTATTATTATTTTCATTAAAGTAGTTTTAATTTTCTTTTCCAATCCACAAACGTGTGTCTCTCTCATTCCTTTTCCACTCCTGTGGGTGGGAGGGACAAAAGCGTAATAGACAGCATCTGTCACTCAATTAGTGGTCAGCCCAGCCCTAACCCTTGACAATTTATGAACAGAGGAACTTCTCAGATACAGTCTTCTTTCAAGCAAACTATCCATTTAGACTTCAAGTTCAGACATCTTTTCTTCTGCAGTTGAAAAACACTGATCTTCGTGTTTCCTACAGGATGTCTAGACTTGCATTGGGAATTTAAGTCTACTAACAATCAGCTTGGTCTTCTTAATTAGGTTTTGCAGCTCTCTTAGAAGTCATCCTTGTTACCTTGGAGTATGCAGACTACAAGCTGCTTATCAGTACTCCAGATCAACAACCATTTATTAGCTGTTTTGCTATAGATCTTCTACTGTTAAAGACTGAATGACAGTTTTCATTATTTTTGTTGCTAAGAAACCCATCTCCTATTGGAATGTTTGCTGATGGTCTTCACTTACTATGGCAGATTCTAAATAGCAAGTTTCATTTAAGCTTCCTTGTTCTTAAAGGAGGCAGATGTATTTCTGCTTGGCAAAAACACTTATTGCCTTTAACAACAGATTGACAGTTCAGTGACACACAGGAAACTGTGCTACAGTTTGCATGCAACAGCCCAAGAAGTCAAACGGTAAGGTCAGCCAACTTCACACCTCAAGACAAGCCACAAAACAAGCTACGTCATATGCCTCCAAAACTTCCACGACTCCCCTCTGAGAAAGCCCAAAACTAGTAGACATTCTACAGAAAAATACAGATACCAAAGTATCTATGTTCAAACAGCTTCTGTATCTTTCTAACAACGCATTTTACCTCTAGCTCTTCTGAGCCACTGCACTTTAAAAACATGTGAACATGTTTATTTTTTTTATAAATTCTAACATGAAAAACATGCCACATGAAACTGGTGGCATATCCAACATTTCAGTGACAGCCAAAGGTTTTCACTAAAGCTGACCCCTCCCTCAAGACTTATAGCAAAGCACTGTCACACTGCACGTCCTCTCAGATGATATGAACTGGTATTATTCTTCAGCAGAATGAAAGCTCTTGCTTACTTAACTTTTTGTTCACAGGAAACAAGGAATTCAAATGTTAACATCTGAAGTACTGTTCAAAATTAACTTCCTAAAAGACTGACAAACTACTAGAAATCTAAAAAGTTAGGTTTATTTGTATCACTGCTGTAAAATACACGAGATGCTTCATCCTATCAGAATTCACATAGGTTCACCACACCACTCCTGATGCACAGGTTATCAAATATTTCTTATTTCCTGCTGCTACTCAGGGTATGAAAACAGTTTGCTTCACTCTCCCTGCTACAGGATTTTTTTGCAGAATTTCCTACAGAAGTCCTTCCTGTCTGATATGAGTGAGGTTTCACAGGACACTTCCTGAGAAAGCATCTCCTAAAGACAATCTGGTCAGATCTTGTCTATGATAAACTGCTGACTAACAGACCCCATCATGAAAAGTCTTTCCATCCGAGGCCCAGAACTTCTCAATGGCATTTACCTCCTGCTAAATGCTTTGGTACCTTTCCAGATCTCACATACATATGTTAGGTTTAACCCTCCCTGACACACGCCAGTGCATTTGTCAGTTCCATGTCTGAGAACGAGTACAAAAGCCTAGGATAAACCAATTGCTTCACCTCTGAAGGACACAGTAACTGCAAAACCAGGAGAAGGTGACCATGCCTGGGAAAACAGTTGCTCAGCAGAGAACTACCACTGTTTAAAGCCAGGCTCAGGAAGCCAACAGAAGCATCACAATGGACTCAAGGATAGGCTCTTCTTGGTAGAGCACAGGAACAGCAGTCCAAACATGAAAAGTTTTACTGACCAGAAAGACATGAAAAGTCTTCAGCAACTCCAACATAAAGAGAGAGGACTGCCTATTGAGATCCATAGCACTGTAATAAGGATTATCATGTCACTTTTAACAATTACTATTTGCATCTTTCAGTTAAAGTGTGTACGACACATAGTTGTGCATCGCTCTCAGCTTAAACATCTTAATGCTTATGTCACCATGTTTTTCTCCTACTTCTAAGCCACTTCAGAAGTTTTCAGAGAAAAAAACCAACTAAACATTATTTTTCTGACTCTTTACCAGGCAGAGAAGTTGGCACAACCTGTGAGGATGTCCCACCACCTGCTGTCCTCCTCTGTAAGAATCTCCCAGCTGCTTGCAGTCCTCCTCCATGACTCTGAGAGCCATCTCATTCTAGCAGCCACAACTTCATCACCACAGGGCTCTTCTAACTATGCACAATGACCTGTGCCTGCCATGCAGCTGTGTACTTTCAGTATTTACAAGGAAGGTTTAGAAAACACCAGAGACAGTCTTTGTCTTATGCATATGAATACAGGAAGGTTTGAAAAAGTGCCTGTTCTCACAATATCACCCTATCTGGTCTTTAACAGCTTGCATGCAGACTAACACTACACCCCACCCACGCAGCAGCAACAATCAAATTCTGTCAACACCTTACAGGAGTGGGCATCATCTACCTTCTTCTCAACTCATCAGTATAAAACACAGTAATACAAGTGGCTAAAGGGCTAAGTATCTACTTCCCAAGCCTAAAATAGCCTGTGCCGTAAATAAACCCATCTCCCGAGAGACACGGGTATAAGCAATGGCCCCATGCCAGCCCCTAAACTGCCTCCCATACTGCCAGAAGAACCAAGGGCCAGGTGGACAACTCTCTCTCACTGCTATTCAGGGTCCCATTTAATCATTTTGACTCCTGGATGGATAAAATAACTGGCTTCATCAATAAAAAACCTGACAAGCAACAAGGTGCTGAGTCTCTCAGACAGTAATGCACATGGCCTGTTCTGGGACAGCTGCTGTCATCAACAAGCAAAGATATACTATTTCAAGAAACAAATATATGATGATTAGAATCACATCACTGCCCAGGTGGGACAAATGCACTACAAAACCTAGAGCTGGATGACATTTCTCCGGTGAAAGGCTTATAAAACAGTATCACTGCAGCCCTCCACTCCATGCCCTGAATGTGGGCTGTGAAACAGAGACAAACAAGATTACATGAACCGAAAGTTGCATAGTAAAGCAGGTGAAGAAAACACTTCAAAGTATTACTGCAGCAAGTTGTAAGATGAGACCAAAATACAAATCCTGTTTCTCAAATGGACAGATTTTCAAAGCTGCAGAATAACACAGAAGAACATGGTTTTGTTTCTGCTGTTGGTTTGTCAAATCTAAATGGAAAACAGCAAACAAAAATGCTCAGGGTAAGTATATTATTGTCAAACTCCATTTCAAAAATATCAATGGTTCATAGTACATAAGATTAAACTCTATTGGATTAGTAAGGGTGACACATCACTTTCTGAAAAGCCTGGACATGACAATTATATCCATGAAACTGCAGAAGAGTGATCACCAGCAGAGGGAGGATAAGGCAATTCTACAGCCTGGAAAGTCAAGCATTATTCAACTGTTGCAGACAAGACTATAGTCAGGTCAGAGGCAGACAGCATCCAGGACAGGGAGCACAGGCCTTGGTTCAGATTTTCAACCTACACAGGGGCTGCTGCCTATTAACCAGGACTTGAGGCAGCCGGTGTAAAACTACCTCAGTCTCTTTACCTGGACAGTAAACAACTCACTGCTGATTAGCAAGATTGGCATTCAGCACTAAAGAGGACATTGCAATACAAGAACAGAATAAGCATGGATTGCTTCAGCAAGTAAGGCACTGCACAGTGATGGCCATAGGGTACAGTGGGGATAAAAAGTAAAAACTTTTTAAAAAAATTAAAAATCAACAAGCTATTTCAAGTGGAAAGCTCTATCAGAGGAGGAACACAAAGAATATGGCTTTAACCAAGACACCCTACAGTACCATCATCATTAAGATCTCACTCAAGGGAAGCAGCAGCACAGTAAGTTGGGGAAGGGAGGAACAGGACAAGACAGTCACAGCTACTAAATTAAGCATAACCTGAAGCCACGATTTAAGGTAGCTTCCTTGAAGGACCGATCTTCCTCCTGCTCCACTCCTGGACTGCTTTCTGCAGCAACTTGGAGCAGTATGAAGCTGCTTCCACCTATGCACTCCAGAGATGACAATCAGCTCTAAGCTGCAGGAGTGAATATGAGAATGCCAGTCCATTTTCCTTTGCTGCATACTAAAAGCTCTGGAAACAAGGCAGACTGTAACTCCAACTGAGAATTATTTATACTCCAGTCTTACTGGACTTTTTATCTTTTGAACATACAGGCCACTATTACAGCTCCAGTTTCAAGGAAGCTGGCAATCTGCTCCACCAGCACAGAACACCATCATCCAACAAAGGTTGTTTCCAGATGTTGTATATTATTTGGTCTAAATCAAGGCTGACAGGACAGGAGAGCCACCTGTGACATGTCTGCAGACAGTCTTTCCTTTTCTTCTGTTCTAAAGCAGGCAAAAGATATAAATAGAATGACTGCAAAAGCATAGTATTTCCATGGGTCTCAAAATCAAAGAAACCTAGACTGCAAAGTGGTAATTGTTTCCACCTTCATGGGAAAAAGCCAGAGTCTGTATAAGTACAGTGAATTTAGTTAGTCATAACCACACTAAGCTGTTCTTCTCTGTGGCAGGACATCCCAGGCTTTGCAGCTAGCATTTCACTATGTGAATGGGTAGAAACATTTGCTCTCATAAGCTGGTTAAATGTGTTTCAGCCCAGATGTCCGAATAGCTTAGCAGTCTTTGTTGAGATGTTTGCAAAATACCAAAACAGAATGACAGAGACAAATACATGAACAAGTTCCTGTCCAGCAGACGTGCAAAGCCTGGAGTTTAACAAGGCTATTTTTGGTAGCACATATTGCTAAAACTCATTCACATACCACAATTGCAGTTATAAAACGTTCAGTTCTTATTCAAAGGAAAGGTGAAAATTGGGCTGTGAAAGACCTGCCCATTAGTGTCCCCCCACCCCTATGCAGCCTTGCCGTACTGGTCAGCAACACGAAGATGTTGCAGAGAAACGAGATACAAAAAACACTGCCAATCCTGAGCATCTTGGAAAATACATGATATGCCACAGGGTGGGAGGAAGTGTTTCACTTACAGCCTTGATAAAGGCCCTCAGTTTTGCCCAAGATGTAGCAGGGTAAGTCCGAAAAGTTTGTCTTACAGTGGCAGTTGTGAGATAATTAGGGCCAGCATTGTATCTACAGTGAATCTGCCCTCTTAATTCTACCAAAATAATAGCACCGTATAGCTTCTCTTAGTACCAAATGGTCCTGGAGAATACACACAAAAGATAGTTATTTAAAAGCAAGTATCGTAGATAGACAAAACTTAGCAGAAACATTCAGGGTTAGAATAATGTGGGGGAAACCTTGGAATAAGGCCAGTAACACTCCAGTAATTCATCCTTCCAAATACAAGGTCATTTTCTTGTCTCATTGTGGAATATATTGATTCCAATTAAGCACAATTTTTCCTGCAGCTATAGAAGTTAATATGATGTCTGGTTCAGACAGTTTCTGCAACACATGCATGCATTACAAATCTACCCATAAAAACCAACTTGGGGACAATACACGGACTTGCTTTATTATGCAAACATGGACATACAAATTACTGTACAACTGTTACACAGAAGTACATGGTGAAACAACCACTTTCATAAGTAAAGCATTTTCCTCATTCAGTAATCTTAATCAAATACTATCGCAATGTCACTGTCCAGATCACCTATAGCAGACATCTTAACAGACTATAGAGCTGAAACCAGCCAAGAAGCTTGGTTAAAGCACAAGTCTTCCTCATAGTATACTACATATCAACAGACAGGCCTTATAAAGGAGTCCAGATCCACCAGTCTTCCTCTGCTACTAGGAGCATAATATCTGATTTGTAATAGACATTTGCTGAGGGTCAAGGCTGGGCCAACCACCAACCTAATGACAGATGCTCTCTATTATTCCCTATTTATCCCACCACGGGAACGGAAAGGGGATAAGAAAGATGGAGACTTGTGGATAAGAATATAAAACTAAAACTACTTTAATGATAGTAATAATGATGAATGAAATATATGTGCAAAACCCAATACTGAACCCAAACCCCCCTTGATGGTAACTACATCACCACTGATCCTGCAGCAGAAGGCCTCAGCAGCAGACAGGAGCCAGGCCCAGGGGTTGGATCCTGGTACTGGATGCAGGAACTTATGAATCAGGATCAAGGGCCGAACAGACAGTTCTCCTCAGATGCCAAACACCTAAGTGCAGGAGAAGAAGAAAAGAGAAAGAGCTCCAAGGCAAAAGCTAGAGCCAAAGTGAAAACTAAAAACAGCAATGAGGAACAGACCCCCAGTTTATATATCAAATATGATGTAAACGGGATGGAATACTTAGGTGGTCAGTTTAGGGTCACCTGTCCTGTCTGCTTCTCCCTAAAGGAGCAGCCTTTACCCCGCACCCCACAACGTTAGACACAAGATTCAGCAATTACCTTGTTTTGCACACCAATCCCTGGTAGTAAATGTAAACATTAGGTCTTATTACTTCTAGAAGCAGGCAGTGTCTGAAAAAAACATGTTAGTTTCAGAAAGTGTAGTTTCTCAAAGGAGCTTTAATTGAAAAGTAAAATTATTGAGTAGAATTATTTCGGTTTTAACCCAAACCAGGACAACATTTAACAGGCAAAAGAATGAATGCACAATAATCAATATTGATAAAATCTACCATTATAGCAGGACATTGTCCTCCTTGCTACCAGGTCTACTGCCTCCAAATTTAATTTTAAAACTGACAAGTTAAAGAAAAAAACCACAATTCTGAAAGAGCTTAACGGATACATGTCTCTGACTTCTAATCTACAAGAATAAAAGTCAGCTTTAAATCCTCATCCTTGAATTCAATCCCATCTTTAAAGCCCAAAGACATTTTTGTGCTTTTAGCAGGCTATTCGGCCTCAAATAAAGATACTGTAACAGCAGAGTATTTGCCTTGATCCAAACCTCAGATGTTTGGTCTTCTAACTTCAGGGTTGGAAGAGCAGGGAGGAAATCGAGCATAAAGTACCTAATTACAGCTTAAGCCCAAGCAAAGTACAAGTTTGCTCCCA
Source organism: Galbula dea (assembly GCA_013399015.1). Lineage (NCBI taxonomy): Eukaryota > Metazoa > Chordata > Aves > Piciformes > Galbulidae > Galbula > Galbula dea. The sequence continues at coordinate 112,597 of VWZX01000648.1, forward strand.
CTATTCATGCTTAACTTGGATCCACACAAGAACAGTGAAACCCTGAGCAACCAGACTTTTGATACACTTCTGACAGAAGTCTTTGTCTTCTACAGAAAGAAAACTACATTTTGCAATCACTATTCTTAACAAGTCATTTATATCTACATTTAGGTATAAATGAAGTTTTCCTCAGTGTTATCAGAAAAAAAGGCAAAAAAGCAAAACAAACTAGGAGATTTTGTGTCAAAGAACAGAACTATATGAAATGTTCGGGGTCAAGGAACAAAATGCAAAGAAGAAGCAGAGCTTCCCCTGTCCAAGATTTAAAACTTGCACAAGAAGTTTTGATGATGAAATATCAAGTCTTTTTTTCTAATATGTAACTATCAGTTTACAAAACACTGGTACATTCTGTAGACCACAGAGGTACAGAAGAGGTACACTCTCCTGTACCTGCTTTTTGAAGATATATGGACCAATTGCTCTACATAAAGTTTTGTACAAATATGCTTGCTATCTGCCAACCACTTGGGATGGCAATGCAAAAGCAGTTGCACCAGCCAAACTTCTTCCAAAAGCAGCAAATGTTCTCCTTGCTCCTTAAGAGAATTTAAAGAAGCCATCTGCTTGCATTTAAGACTATTCTAAAAGCATCCTGCATTCTTTATGCTCCCTTTTACAGTTCAAAGCCTGGCTAGCATCCCAATGCTACAACTTTGCAAAAAGCAAAGCAAGAAGCAGAAAGAAACATGACTAACAACATTTTGTTTGTGTGTATGTTAGAACATTTCAGTATCTGCACATATCGTCAAGAATTATTACTGACAGATTTTTTTGCAATATTTGTAATTAAAAAAGGGATATTTACGAGGATAAAATAAGAAAATTGCAAAGTGCATATGAAATTGAATCTTGCAACACTTATTTTGCAGCATTTGAACATGTTATCTGGTAAACAACTATCTAATCAAGGAAGCCGTCTAAACAATCCACGGTTTTAAAATACCTCAGAGCTACAGCCTCATAGAAGTACAACCAAAAACTGAACAACTTACGTTCACTTAGTTTCCAAAAACTCTTCCAACTCATCTGTAAAATACCAAACAGGGGATACAGGTTTAAAACAACTACTATACAAACGATAGGACAGGGCTGCCGCACACCGGCAGCAGCCTGTTTCAGCTGTTGGGATGTTGCCTGTCCTTCACGGATAATAAAGAGTATGGGAAGGAGCACAATCAGGCAAGAATGAACCCTGAGCACTAGGAAGTCTCCTACACAAAGTTACTGCTCTAACAGAGTAGAGATACGTAACATACACTGAATTTTAACACTTCTATACTTAGAGGTACATTTTTCTGATTTCCCATCTGTTGGCACCCCTCTGGCACCAGACTTAAAATATGATTTTTCAAGGAGATATACTGCAGCCCAGGACTAACTTCTGCTGCACCTGGCAGTATAAATAAGCAAAAGTGTGATTTTCCAGCTGGAAACCACACCCTTTACTCACAATGCAAGTTCAGAAAAGTAAAAAGCTGCTTAATTGTGTTTCCAAGATGATTCTGAAATCAACAGTGCTGCCTGTCATCTAGGAACAGAAAATACATTCATCACAGTATCAAGCACAATAGAGCCTTCAATTTTGCCTGGCGTTTCTAGATCACTTTCCAACACAAGTAACGTTGTGTTCAGTTACGAACAAAACTGCCTCACCAAAAAAATCACCAAAAAAAATATGAGTCACAAAATTAAAAAACTTTACTTGGAGGGGAGCAGACACCAACAAAAAGCAAGAGTCTGATTATACAACAGTCAAGGGTTAGGGCTGGGCCGGCTTCTATAGGGTGCTTTTCCCACTTATTCCCAGTCAGAGTTAGTGCCTTGCCATCCAGGTCGATGCATATTTTGGGTTTCATTGTTATCCAAGGCTTTCTAGGAAGCAGGGGAAAAGAAAGGGAGAGGAATCCATCTTAGCAACATTTTTAATGGTAGTTTCCAAAAGTCGTGGTTTCTCAGTAGGAGTCACATCTAACATAGTAAGACTGCAAGACTGGATATTCAAAATTTCAATAATCATCTGATGCCCACCAGAGTTACAGCAGTAGCACCGCACAGGCAAAAGTCAGAGTAAAGCTGCTGTAAAAAAACTCAGTAAAATTCCACACCAAAACAGTTACTCTACTCTTGCAGCACTGAGTGACAAAATCCCAGTTCTGCTCTCACACTTCAGAATATTCTGAAGAAAACCAAAATATTATCTCAATATATGGACTTTCTCCCAGATTTCTCAAAAAAAATCAGTCCTTGACTTGTATTTGTTAAAAAAAATGTGCCTTCCAAATCTAGCATTTCACATCCATATAGCAATGAAAGCAAGGCTGTAATTTTTGGATTTCACAGCAGGGAGAAGCAGAAGTAGGGATGGTACTGTAGTGACTGAGATCCAGTGCTGCAATTTTCCAAAGGCAAGTATGCTTCTACTGTCACAGGTATAGCCAACTCAACTGAAATAATACAGCTGACAGAGACAGCTCCCAAACTAGGCCAGAGCTGCCAAAGTGACTTTATAAGCCCAAGTGACTTTATAAGCCAGAAAGCATCAACAGGGTGCTACAAGTGTTCAAGACACACTGTGCATCTCCTGTTCCAAGAAGCAAAACTACCCTGTAATTCAGAGGGAAATGGTCTAAGCAGGGTGTTTGCTCACTGATTAAAAACACATGAACACACACCTCTCCTCCTCTGCACTGGCCTGAGAAACTGTGCCCTGATGGCAAAACCTTTACTAACTGATCCACGTCTGCCTCACCCTCTGTGTAGAAAAGGACATCTGGCAGATTAATGGCAGGATTGGCCTTGCTGCAAATGCAGCCAGTATGCTGTGGCCTCCATTTCTGTGAAACAGCTCCTAAACATTCTGGGTTTCAGGCCATAAGACAAGAAGCCAAAACCACATACCTCAAAGCTGTGCAAAATGGAAGCAAAGATCTTCCTGTCAAAGGTGGTACAGGAGTTCATGCTTGATAGTCAGTGGCCACTTACTTAGCAAATTACTGCTCAAACAGCACTTTCATTCAACTCCTTTTCCTCTTCTCACACACAGGGAAAACCCCCTGCATCATCCTCCACCACATACTAGTACCAGCCTAGGCTACACAGGAAGAAAGCCAGCTTTCACTACAAACACAGGAAAAAAAAGAAAAATTAGAAGAAACTAAACACACTTCCTTTTTAACACGGATCCTAGCTAAAAGGATTGAGGCAGGAGGACCGCTACTTGGTTTAGCACTTCTCAGAGCTGACATGTTACGGAAGAGTATCCTTGGATATACAAAACCAAGTTTAGTGTCTGATTGATGTTATTTATCAAGGATTAAAGAGGTTATAAACTACCAACTGCCTCTAGTTTGTTCTGTCAGAAAAGTCCCAAAGCTCACATGCTTGAAGTCTGTCAAGCAGAATTGGGAAGAAAATTTCAACAAATGCTAGCAGAGCAGGAGATGCAGAGATTTGCCAGCAGCAGACACCTCTCCTCTCCACCTCCACAACCAGGGACAGAATGTCATCACCCAAGGGACCAGAAGAAGAGGACCAAGCACACAAGCAGAAAAATTCACAAGAAACCTTACAATAACATCTGGCTAATAGCACCCAACAGCAGAAAACAGACAACTTATATGCTAGTATGAGAGACACAAAAACCCACATGCACACAGGTTTTTCTCCCTTGTTCTTAGAGATAAAAGAAAACACTCAAATTAAAGTTTTTGTTGGTTCAATAAACTTATCCAGCTGAAAAACACTAAGCCATTTGCTTTTCTAGGAAGAAATGGAGGTTGTGACTAATAACTTTTCAACCAGGTAAGTTTCTGAAGGTAGCTCACTGTACAGCCTCACACATTTTAATACTGGTGCAGGGAAAGAATTAAGAGCTCATTTAACTGCAGACGTCAAGAAAAATATGCTCTCTCTTTTTCACTGTGCAGAACTGCAGTTTCAGAAAGCTTTAAGGTTTTGACCGAAATTTTTCCAGCCAGACCAGCTACTGCCATAGAACAAAGCATCCTTAACACATTCCTCCTGTCTCCTTAACTCGTACTTGCATAAGAGTATCTTTTGAGCCTCTTTTCTATAGTTCTCCTCCTGGCCCTTGCACCAGAGACTTAATAGGAACTCTGCAGCAGACAAAGGGTTAACAGGCTAACCAAGTGAGAAAGTGCCAATCTATTTGAACTCTCCGTAAACTTGTATTTGAGCTCCAGTGAAGGTGATAAGCACACAGAAAGGCTGGACCCCACAGGCTTTGAAAGCCCCACGTTGATGCCAGAGGACTGAACAAATATGAAGGCAAATGAAAGAGCTGTGCTTACGTGTCACTCAGGTAGGAATGCACTTAAAAAGCACCAACCTCGGCATCACTGAAACACACACATCATGCACAGTAAAAGGCTTCTGATCTACAACAGTATCAACAGCATGTCAAAGCATGCAACACAAATGCACTGAAAAGTGGCAGATCCGGAGTTCTGAACAGGAAGACTGAACATAGATCATGTCACCTTCGCTCTCTTCCCACTCCAGACCTTGTTTCAGTCCCTTAGGCAGACAGACAGCATGGGCTTCAGTTGCTTCCAAAGCCTCTCTCTGCAGCAGTGCACAGGAGTCGCCCAGCCTCTGTTACTCCATTCCCATTCCCAGCGTCAATGTGAGCTGCTCATAGAGGATTACAAAATCATTGAAAGGCAGCTCTCTCACAGCACTGTTCAGTTCCTGTGCTGATGAAAGCTATCAGCCTCTAGCAGGCACATAATGCTTCAAAATGGACAGCAGCAGGACCCAGAGAGGACCACTAAGGAAGAGAGAGGGACAAGCCACCTGTGCTGAAGCCCGTTTAATTATTTTTGTCTTCCAATTTCACCACTTCAGAACACCAAAAGCTATTTCAGTGCCCTGAGATACAGCAGATAAACCCCAGAGTTGGTTTCACTACTTGGATATCACAAAAAGTATGAACAAGCACTGTCTGCATGTTTAAACCTTACTTGCCACATGTTAAGTCTGACAACGTACCATAAGGAATTATCTACAAAACCAAGGCAAGTGGCACAGCAAAGATGGAAGCTATCTGCATCACAGTTACACAAGTCTCAAAGCCCTTCCAGCTTGATGTAACTTGAGGCAGTAAGCAAAGACTACAAAAATAAAAATCAAACTGAAAGACTTTTTTTGAAAAAAAAAAAATTTAAAATAACTCATTTGAAATAAACTAATGTTTAATCACATGCTTTCATCAAAGTTAGACTGGCATTCTCATCAGAAGATCCCTAAATACAAAACTGCCAGAAAAACAGGTAGTGAAATGAGTAAAGTAATGACTTCCCTCTCCAGATCAATGAACAGTGATCGACTGGCCAAGCACACAGAACAGCCACAATGCCTGCAGCCAAAAGAAAATGTTGCCTTCAACCAAAGCTATACATAGGAAAGCTTAGAGCTGGCAAAGAAGTTAACAGACAACTCAGTCCTTGTGTTCACAGTCATTTCACTAACCTTTGCTTTTCATGCTATGTACCCCCGAGTAATGGATATGTGATACTTTGTTTCAAAAGGTGTATCTACTTCACTATAAATGTACATTATCAGGGGGTCCCAATGGAAAGCATTACAATTACTAAATCGATTTAGGTGGGCACTATCATCTTGAGAAGTAGAAGCAGGATGTCTGTGATTAAAACCCTCCCTAAGGGTGGATGGTACCCCTACTTCCCTGTCAGAAGAGCTGGATGCTAAGTCTGTCACTCAGAAGTGAAGCTTCAGAGCAGATAAACCAATCTGAAAGGTTTCCAAGGCAGAGGGCTACACATTCCTGTAGATTATTGTATCACTGAGCAGTGGGCCTGCTAGCACAGTTCAAACGAACAAACTGTACTAACAGACTGTCCATTAATTAAAGCTGACGCTTCTTTGCTCATCAGGCAACACAGCATTCAGAAGCCGTGACATAATGAAACCATTGTTAGTCTTTCCTTTACATATTGAACTGCAGAACAAAAGGTGACCGTTGTACAGTCAACGCGGACTTGAACTTCTGCAGGTAGCACTGCTTCTCAACAGCAAACACCAGCAAAAAAGACCTTGGCACTGAAAGAAGAGGTGAAAACAAAACCAAAAACCTAAAAGCGTTCTATAACAATTTTTCACTGAGCAGCACCAGTTCATAAGCACCATCAGCTTTTTAAATTCTGCACCAAATGCCATGCAAGGACAGTTTAGTCTCCTTCCTGCCTCCCACATCACCACATTCAGTGCTTTTTTGCAAGTTTTCAAATACATGAAACGCAACATTTTGTCATTTGAATACAAGTGTCTCGAAGAATGAGTTATGCACTTCTTCCAAAACATCTGTTTATTGAAGAATAACAGTGTTACTCTTCAACAAAAGACAGACATAACAAGAAGTAGCAAAATGGTTACCAGAAGGAGGTACCGAAAAGGTTCCTTGCAGAAAGGAATATAAGGGGGATTTTGAATCTGTGGTGGCATTCCCTGAATTTGCACAGCTCATTTAAAAAACAAACTCGTGTTTCTATCAACATTGATTCTAACTGTGAAGTTTTTATCAACCACACTAACTATAAACTGTGATCACAGCTGGCATAATGTGAGGACCAACTTAAAAGAGCAAATAAATATCCCAATTTTCCTGAGAACAGTGTAACAGATGAAGGAATGTACAAAACTTCAGAAACAAGCAAAGAAAGAAGACCCTGAACAAAAATAAGTAATGGGGTAAGACAAGTAAAGGGCTTCTAATGGAAGTGATTTATTCTATCACAGCCTGTTAGCGTCAGGTTATGTAATGAGCCCAACACGATTTAGGAATCCATGCAGGGAGAAAATGCTTTTCAATTAGCAATATGGATCTGGGTTGGCTGATGTCAAGTGCCATTAAGTGATAATCTCACAAAAATGACAGATGAAGACTTTAAACAATAGCTTAAAATTCTTTACTTTTTATGATCCTAAGCTATAAAGGTATGCCCTAATGCCACCTTCAAAATAAACCAGAAGAAATCAGAAGAGTAGATGTAAGATGTATTTCTCTCTAGTACCAGCACTTCTCTAACTTTAAAATGTCTCTGCTTCTAAATTAAGGCACAGATGAAATGACGTATGAAACTGAAACACGGACGTATGTAACACGACAGCTATGAATTAGAAGGGGAGAAACCTGTAAGCAAAGACACAAAGAACAAGTAATGCAAGTTTACAGGAGTGAAAATACAGACAGAAAAAAATGTAGAACTACAATGCCAAAAGCCACCACTGAAAATCAGTTTGTCCTTCTGGGCAACAGCAGCTGCTAAACCTTTCCACAGGTCAACTGAAGTGAAAACCTGCTCTTGGAAAAGGAGACAGTCCCCAGCTTAGTCTCTTGCAGAGGTACAATCTGACACCAATTTTGTGCTACATAAATGTGTTTTATTACTGGTCTGAAATGCCTGCCTTCAACTTCCAAGTATGAGCATCTTATGTACCTCACCCTGAGGTTTCAATTAAAAATTTTTTTACCTCAGAATTTGTATTTATCAATTTATGCTCATTACCTTTTATTTTGTAAGTTATACAGGTAGTAACTTCATTAATTTGTCCTACTATAAGGATATTTTCCAGCACTTACAAAGGCTTCAGGACTCATGTAATATCCTGTACTTGTCACAGGCAAGCAAGACAATGGAAAGAGATCAAATCAAGTTTTTTGCGAGCTTAGCTAAACTGATATGCATTACAAGTACTACAGACTATAAAGATAGATAAAACCAGTTCACAATGGCTAAGACAGTTAAAACCCCCTCCAAAAAAAAAACCAAAAACACAACAAAACCCACAAACAAATAAAAACCCCCCACCAAACAAACAAACCAGAATTTCAAATGTATTCTTGGCAGTGGCTTTTAAATCTGTTTTTTGAAATGTCAGACAATGGCTGTCCAAAACTTCACCTTTTCAAAGGAATCAAGTTCAGTGCCAGAAGCCGTGACTCAGACCAACAGTCTGCAGGGACTGTCAGCACTGGGCTACTCTAATGTCTAAAGTCAATTTAGATAGCTCTCAAGTTACTGAAAGGAAGAAGCTTCCAGCCAGCATTTACTTTCCAGAATCTGTAAGACACAAATACTCTTGTTTTAAAACAAAAGGGTATGGGTAAGGGCATCACTTGGGCTGTTGTGGGTTTTTTTTGTTTTCTTTTGGTTTGGTTGGTTGGCTAAAATCAGTTATTTCAGTACACCAAGATCCTTCATTAAGTGATGCAACTCCACACAGACCAGCACAGAAAGAGCACTCCCGGTGTGGGGAAGCAAAAAACAAGCTCTACAGCACTTTTGCAATCTTTTTTTGACTGTAGGCACACCACTTCAAGTGGGTAAAGAAGCTGAGTTAAGGAACAGAAATCCTCCTGCCCAAGTAAGGACATGAGATAAACTACTGAGGCAGTTACCACAGATCTTTCCTGTGACACAACTTTGACCATACCATGAATAGCCATACTTCTCTTCAATCTGAGTCCAATTCTCAGATTGCTAAAATACATGCAAACCCCCCTTCTTCCCTCTTATTCCCATCAGCTAAAGCATACATAAAAGTTTTCAAGAGGAAGGGAAGCAAATGGCGTTACAAAAAACCCCAACCAAACAACAACAACCAAACAAACAAAAAATTGTGACTCCTTTCCTTCTTCCTGTTTCATCTATTTCAAGCCAGCAAACCTCTTGCCTTCCACACTCAGCAGAAATCACTCAGATTGACCACATGTACTTACCTTCTTTTGGCAGCAAGAATCCCAGCATGTTCCTCTCAGCTGAGCTACAAGAGTTCACAGGAGTAAAATTAAAATTTCACAGCAGTTAAAAACAGGCAGGAAGGGGAGAGGAGGCCTGCGCAGGAACAATGCTGTAGGGGCTTGACTCCCCTCATGCCAAACTGCCTGACACTGCACATGGCACAGTCTTGCTTCCCCCCAGTTGTGCAGCCAACCTGGCCACTTCTGTGTCCAGCCCCCGTTCGCTTAGACATGAGTGCCTTGTTCACCATAGGGATGAAAAGAGAATGGAGATAAGGGCAAAGAAAGGGCATTGTGGGTGATCTGTTGTTTAGAATTTGACTTATTTAAAAAAGAAGCAACTGATGTCATCTTGGTTTGGTACTCTAGTGTACCACGAAAGTAGAGGCCACAGGGATTAAAGGTAGTGGCTACTGTATCTGCTCTAGAAAGCTCTTCAATAATACAGCTAAAAAAAATTACTTAAATAGGCTATAGAACCCAAAGGATTTCTGCAAAGAGCTAAGCAACAACAAAATGAGAAAAGCAGAAATAAAATCCAATACAATACAGTACTGTACTGGAGTAAGCCCAGCAAATTGCAGAAGCCTGATGGCCCAGATGGCACAAGTTAGGAGTTCAGAGAAAACACATCAGTTTGGACAAAGAATCACCCCAGATTACTAAGAAGAAAACCTTATTAACAACACTGCTACCCAAAAGTGACAGAGGCCAACTCTCGTAACAGCTCGTGTTGTCACCTCGTACCAAATACAAATCCTCTCAGAAGGCATCTTACTTATTAACCTGCTTTTTGATACCATTTTGATTAATCAGACTTCTACAGACACAAAGAGGTGGTTCACAGCTCTTTACCAACATAACAGGGGGACACAGCCCACTGAAGTTTTTGTGAGAGACACAGTCCCATCTCCCCAAGCCAGTGGAAGGAAGCAAGTCCTGCACCAGAGGATTTGGTTTGCTTCCTCTCGCCTACACATGATGGAAGGCCAGCCTAGATCCACACGCTCACAAGTCACCATTTCAGCTGTTCACCACACAACCCAAACCGTGTCATGCAGTACAGTTTCTCCAAAAGCACAGGGAGGGCAAAAGATGGAGTTCACACTTCCCAGATGCTCAGAGCCTGGGCTCTCTGGCAAGTGGTGGGAGCCCAGGAAGGAGCAGACTAGTGTGCAAGGATGCACCGGGGAAGGAAACTCATCAGGCTGGTCCTCACAATAAAAATCATTGTGATGTGTTAACAACTCAGTAAGAGGTATAAATTACTATAAATGGAGGCCATTTTGGTAGCAGTGCTGAAAGAAGCCCTGGTAGCATTGCACCTCTCTCAATCATTAACTGAGGGGGAAGAAAACAACATGCTTCCTGTCCATCAGCCAGAGCACTTTACCCTGGTCCGCGTTCAGCTCCAGCGGCCCTTCACAAAGGCCAGCGTTTCAGAGAGACAGTGCTATTGGGGCACAGCTCTCCTGTCACACCACTAGCAAGCAGGGAAGGCCTCTGGTCCCTCAATGCCTGCAGGAAGAGCATGAAGAATACCAAGACCACCCCTACTGCCACCAGGCCGACATTGCTAAGTCAGACTCGACATATTTACAGGAGAGGACAAAAAATTAGCATCAAGATATAAAAAGAGTCTCTGTCAAATATAAGAAGGGTAAACAACTCCACGCTTGATTTATAAAGCAAGTTAAATCCATGCTCTTTAAAAAAATTCTCAGATGATACAAACGTTAAGACCCTGTCATTGCAACATTAATTATTCCCTTTTTAAATGGATGCCCTCCTGTGTTTCTGTTTGGTAAAGAGTTTGGCTCAAAGACTCTGCAGATCCTCACCACATCTCACCACCTCACCCTACATAACAGGCATAAAAATGCCTCACAGAAGAATGAAGAAGGTGCACAACGTTAAACCACACAACTGATTTATCAGACCCTTAAAAGGCATCTTACCATGCTGAATATGTTAACTGACCAGTTTGTTTCACATTAAGGGTCAATCATCTTTTCCTAAGGTACAAAACCAGAGGTTTTACCAGTTTACATTTTATATCTTCAAACTCTCGGCTAAGTTCTTCACCTAGAACCTGACTCATAAATGCTTTTTCTTTTAACTAGAATTCAAAAAACTAAGCAAAACCCACACTGTCACTCAGTTCTAGCTTTGAAGAAACCCATCTGATCTACACACTCTTCTGACACATGAACACAAAACAACACTGTACCACTTGTAAAAGGAGGAGGTATATTCCCCATTCCCAAACCTTACTGCACCGACAAACATGTTATTTGACATAAAACCAGTCTAAATAAAAACCTAGCAAATTAGGAGTTTAAATTGCTAGACAAAGTTTCAGCTTGACCAAGTACATTTGACTCTCCAGGCACTCTTTAACAAACAGATTCAAGACTCTTCATGCCTACAGCGTTCCTTCCTTCAGGAAAATGATTAAACAGAAAAGCTGCACAACATATATCAGTGCACACATACATAGCATATATTGATGTGCATATATTTATGCACTATGCAATTCTGCTGGCAAAATCCTGGCAAGAATACTCCTGAACAGATTAATACCCACTATAGCAGAAGGAATTTTACCTGAAAGTCAGTGCGGTTTCAGAGCCAACAGGAGCACCACAGACATGGTATTTGTTCTCAGACAACTGCAAGAGAAGTGTAGGGAACAGAACAAAGGTCTTTATGTAACCTTTGTTGACCTCACCAAGGCTTTCAATACTGTGAGCAGAAAAGGTCTGTGGCAGATTTTGGAGCACTTAGGTTGTCCCCCCAAGTTCCTTAAAATGATCATCTCACTCCATGAGGATCAGCACGGCCAAGTTAGATATAGCAATGCACTTTCTGAGCCCTTTCTAATAACTAATAGTGTGAAACAAGGCTGCGTGCTAGCACCAACCCTATTCACAATCTTTTTCAGCATGATACTCCAAAGGGCCAC
>VWZX01000648.1:124794-151471 GCA_013399015.1 Galbula dea
TCTCAAGGATGAAGGACCACTGCCTCCCTAAGATCTTGCTTTATGGTGAACTTGCCACCAGCTGCCACAAGAGAGGAGCCCCAAAGAGAAGATACAAGGACTCCCTGAAACAACATCTCAGCCTTGGCCATATTGATCATCATAACTGGTCTACTCTGGCCTCCAAGCGGGAGGCCTGGAGACACTTGAGAAAGCACGCAGGATCACCCTTGAGGAGAAAAGACAACGCAGAAAGAATCGTGCCTTGCAGAACACACCATCTAAGGAGTCTTTCTGCTGTGCCTTTTGCAACCGCGCATGCCTATCTCGTATTGGCCTTTTTAGCCACCAATGCGCTTGCAACAAACATGGGTAGAGCCCTTCCCAAATCTTCGTTCGCAAAGCCTAGCCATGATGATGATGATGCAATCCTATGAAAAATTGTATCAAACCACATAAAGCTTTCAAATTAAAACAAAACCTTCTGCTTTCAGGCTTCTCACCTAATAAGCAGTCTAGCATAAAGTCAACTGGACCAACAAACTTTATGGCAACTCTTAACAAAAGGTAAGCTAAAGCAAGATAGTTTTGAAGCAAACCACCGCCTACTGCTTGCAAAGTTATTACTGAATGTCTATTCCCTATTAAAATCAGCAACTTGCTCAATATAATTAAAAAACATAGGTTGGAAGCAGCATATTAAATCTTGGGGAAACTACTTAAGCAGCAGAATGCAAACTGTGAAGAAGCAGCACCACCCAGCAATGGCACTAACACAGAAAATGACCCCCAATTCACTGGTCGCAAAGCAATTCATCGCAAGGAGCCAGTCAGTTTTGGAAAGCATACCCAAAAGCCAATGGACCAGTTTACATCACCTTTCCTCACCTTACAGAGAGCCCTCTTTTACCATGAAGATCCATTTTTAAACCGAGACAGCTTGCAGAATAAAATGCCCACTTACAGAGACCAAACAAAAGGATGAAAATCTGTGCCCGAACAAACAAGATTAATTTATAACTTGAAATAAAAATCAGAAAGAAAAGAAATACACAGCCCACCCTAAGAAACTGTCAACAGGAGACATTATGGTGCTGGCTGCTCTTATTAAACTGAACCATAACAGAACCCAAGGAGCAGAAATCACTCTGAGCCATGAGATGAAGACATCGGCATGCAAAGGAGGAGAACACTGTGTAACAGGTATCCTACACACCATCCTCTGCAATTCCATCACAAAACTTTCGGGGAGAGAAGGGAGAACCTGACCAACTGTCATCACAAAGATCATAATCTATTAGTTCAGGGTGAGGTGTGGAATTAAAATAATTTTCTCCTTTGGTGGCTGCCAAGGAACATGACCTACAATTCCACACCAGATAAAAACTGAAAGCAAGCCAGTATTTATGAAATGTTTTTCTCAGCTGAAAGAAACTGTCGCTTTAGTCAATTCAGAGTCAATCCAAATTGGTAGATGCCCATTTTCATGATACAGCTCACCACAGCATGGATCATGACACTCCTCTTGCTGGCAAAACCAGTTGAAGCAGCTCCTGCCCCTACAGCGGCACTGTTTCTTACCATCATCAGGCCTCCAAGCAACTGCACCACTGCTTCCAAAGAGGCCGAATGGGAGCAAGGAGAGGGAGTGGGAATTGGCAAGAGAAGTTTAGGCTGTTTCTTCTGGCATATACAAGAGCAACAGTGCACCAATGTTGAGAAGCACAAGCCTCCATTAATGCAATCAACGTGCACCATGTAAAACGCCATCACTGGCTGTTCCAGAGCTAGTTTAATGAGCAAGCAGCAACACTGGATATTTGCATAAATATTCACAACAGAAGTTTTATTGTGCAATCTTCAAGCTACATTCAAACAATACATATAATCCTGGTGGAGAAAAAGGTAGCTCTGTTTTTGCCCATGGTAAAGATTAACCCACAGGCAAGCATGCATTTGCAACAACCACACTGTCCTGGCAACAGGGGCTTCAGGTCATGCTTCACGTGCCTTAAGCCACACTGACATCTGTTTCAGGCAGGAAAAGTAGAGCACGGACACCAGCACATGCCCGAGCAATTGTGTCTTCCCCCTGCCCCAGGAGTGCCACTGTGCCACCATGGCTAACCCCAGGTCAGCTTCGCACAAGGTCTTTCTTAGGAAGGCACAGCAGTATGAAACCCCAGAGCCACTGAGACACATAGGCAGCTCAAAGTTCAGGGTCCGCTGTAAAATGATGGTCAGCCAGCCCCAAGTCGTAGACATTCCTATATGTCCCAATGCACAGAGGAGTACAGATTACTTTCTGCCTGTGGAACAGTACTGGTATCAATTATCAATATAGCACCATCACTGTAAAAACCTGCAGTACTTTTTCTCATGGGTTTTCATGCACTTGTAACTAGCATCCACAAATAGTTATTCCAAAGCAAAGGGCAGTTTTGCTATAGGTAAAATACCTAAAGGTAAAATATCTGATTACTACTTAGATAGGTAGTTGAGAAATCATCACTGTACTTGAGTAATCTTTGTAAACACAGTAAGCCTGTTCTATATAGACTGCTGGGTACACACTGCTAATAATGACAAAGGACAGACAAAGGTCACAAAGCTAGGAAGGTTTTAAATACCTGCTTTGGAGACAATATATGCCAAATAAGGAACATGACTTTTTTTTTTTTAATTGAAAGTACCATGAGATCCTATACCTCTACCTCAATTTGTAACTAGGACTCTCTCAGTAACATGTGCACAAGATTACAGATTTCCTCCCGCCTGCCTAAAATCAAGTTTCAAGATCGTGGACCAGATCCAAGGAACTGGTTTCTACGCATTCCTGAGGGAGAAAAGGCTATAGAAAAGCCTTTTATTTCTGCATGTATTTCCCAGAAGGCCTAACTAAATGCAAAACGAAATCTATCAGGGTCCTTCAATGGGGGAAGGGCAAGAGAGGATTAACATGTTTCATGGACAAGTGGGGAGGGGTGAGCACTTCAGTGATAGCAATTAAATGCAATACTTTAGAAAACCTTATGATAAGATAGCTAAAACAACCTTTTCAACAGAAAACCCCACTTGAACAAATGTCAAGGTAAATTACACTGAAAAACAAACTATGTCAAAAAAACCTACTGTGAAGGGGACACTTGAGACTGCGTATGTACATCTCATGAGAATCACCACTTAAGCACATCAGTTAAGGGTATAAAAATAAAAGTGTGTTTACATTGCAAGGCAGCATCATCTGCATGAACAGCTGACACACTGCAACCAATGTCCTCCCCCCTCCTATATTGATTTTATACATCCTTCCCTGCAAAGCTTTCAAGAATTAACAAAGTTGGGTCCCAGGTTCAGAAGCACACTTCAAGGTAAGATCAATTTAAAAACAAAACAAACAAACAAAAAAAAGGCAATCATGAGCAGAGCAATTGTCCCCTATAGTAAAATAAATATTGTGGGAAAACTGAACAAAAAGTCCAGAATTAGGACTTTGGCTGTTCATTCTACTTCACTGCCAAAGCATACCTACAGGCAATGCACCAAGCAGCTTTTGCCCAACCTCACTTCTTTGAGGACCCAAATCCTGATTCTCAGCCTCCACAGAGGCTGCCAACTGCAGCATGCTGCCTTGAGCCTCTGCTGCCCGTTACAGGTTAACTGCTGTTCCCCTTGGAGCTTGGTTTTCCTTTAAAACCTCCCCCTCCCTCTTGCTAGCAGAAGTAGGACTCAGAGCAGACATGGGCCAAGTTTGCTGGAGGTACCAGGCTGCTTTTAATTTTACATTGAGGAAAGACAATAGACTACATGGCTCCAGCTCACACATTAGTATACTTACCAATATACAATTACTTGAACAAGAAAAGAGGTCAATGCAAGTTTTGCTCCACTTGATGGTTCAGAAATTCTTACTCCATCTATATTTAAACACTGTTTTCATGTTTAATATAGCATGCAACTACTATAGCTCTCTATTCACACTAACAACAAATTCATTCCCACAGTTATTCGGCATTAATATTAGTTACAGTGTAAATAGCCTGGGTTATTTAACTAGTCCACTGAATAACATGCATCCATCCTCCCCTCCAACCCAGAGAAAGGTGAAAGCAGTAATTATTTACTTAAAACCAAATAATCAGGTTAGTTAGTTGTTCTAGGACTGTTCTTTTACATGCTGAGCTACTTACATTGTATTTAAAACATTAAATAAGTCAAACAAAAAAAACACAACCAAGATCTATTACTGATTTTGTCAGTCATTCTTTCCTGTAATCTCATTTTACAATATTTGAAGACTTCCAGCTTTGTAACACTATATTCTGGAATTTTACCAGTACAAATGATAGACATTTTATACACCTCTCTGAACACAGAGAATGCTTTCAACAGTAAATCATTTGCTTAAGAACAAAACCCATTTATTGCAGAATAACAAACAGGCAAGGAACTTAGAGCTGTTTATAGAAGGTGACACTGAATAGCATAGTTGTTCATTTAATAAGGTACAGAAAAGATCCAGCAGTCAGAGACTGAAGACCAACAATAAAATGTGCATACTCTCAAGGAGAAGAATAATTAACCACTGGAAACAAGATGACATGGAGGATTTGCAATGATTAGAAACAAAATAAGGAGAGATTGATTTTCTGTATCGGAAAAATGAGAGTAGTAGACAAACTCCACGGCTCGGTATATTTCTCCCAGTCATTCCAGAGGTCCATGTTACTCAGGGGTTTAGATAACACCTTAATTTGCTTTTCTTCAGTGAAGTACTGGGTTACATTTTTCATCATATTTTCTTTGCATCTCAGAAAAGCTGAAGCTCAACACCCCACCTCACCATCCACTGTCTCAGGCAAGAAAGGGAGGATCGAAAGGGGAGGCAGGATATCAGCTGTTGTAAATCCAGGGTGATAGACAACTGTTTTCCAAAGATGTTTGCCTGGCTTCATCAAGATTCTTCCTAACTTTTACGTTTTTGTGGAGTATTTCTACAATGCAGCTGCAGGTACAAGCTCCAGAAGCAGTAGAAGCATGCACAGCTCTGCAGCATAATCTCCTCCTCAGAACAGCAGCCCTCTCAGCTGCCTGCTGCTCCAAGTGTTACTCTCCTAAAAAGAGGAAACTTCAGAAACTCATGCAGTGCTCAAAAAGACTTCAGGCATATACCTCTGAGAGACGAAGATAAAGGCAGCCATCAGTCTTCTGGCTGTTTTGAATATATTTCTCCATTAAAAAAAAAAATCATTACAGCACAGATTTTTCTCATTATGGCTTTGTCTAACCCACTGGAAGCTAAAAAGCAAGCATCAGTACATATGTGCTTTGGAAACATAACGTCTAGTCATTACAGAGCAAAGCTCTACTCAGTCACCTATTTTAAAATTATTTTTAAAAGAAAAAAAATCTTTATTTCTCCTTGTTTACATATATAACTTTGAAAAATCCCACCTAGATTTTAAAAAGTGTCCTTCACAAAGCCACACTCCTTTAAGTCTGCTCTTATTTGCCATGAATCACTTCAATATAAATTCTCCACATTAACTCCTTCAACCTTGCATTGCACAATTAAAAATGTTCTCTCTGCATATTTTTGCATATTTATCTGAGAGACATTTGGTTTTCAAAAAGCGGGTAGATGTGGCACTTAGGGGGATGGTTTAGGCATAGCAGTAGTGTAGGGCTATCGGTTAGACTTGATGATCTTGAAGGTCCTTTCCAGACATGAGGTGCTTCTATTTCATGTTACTGCAAAGGAAATGTCTCAGTACACATTTCACATGTTATGCTTATATTGTGCTATGCCGTTTACTTCTCTATTTCCAGATAAACTCTAGCATAGCGCAGGTGTAATTCCTAAACAGTAATTATAACAATCAGTTACAACCTGAACACACTGACAGAATATCAGCTGAAGGTAACAAAGGGAACTCCACAAATTGCACATGGTAATTATGAGCCTTCATGAGAAGCCTCACATGGAGAAGTATCTCATCATACATCAGGAAAGTGATAAACTGCAAAATTAAGTTAATGGGAATGTGAATTTCAGCCTCAAGACAATGTGTGTTACACATGCACGCCAGACCTCAGAAAATCTTAACACAGGATCTGAAGCTGTCTGGGAAAGCAGCAATATGTGGTGTTTTGCCTGTGGTAGCAAAGTGGTTTGGAGGAACTCTCTCATCCCTCTTGATACCACAATCTCTGTCCAAATTATCATTCAATTAAAGCATCTGTGCTCCCACTGTTATTACCTTGATGAAGACACATAGGCTGAAAGGTTACCGAAAACACACTAGCAGAACCCATCACTCTGTAAATCATCTGCCAGGTGGAAAACAACAGTCTGTGCCAGCATAACGTAAGGATCCTTCTTCCCCTTCCAGTCTTTCCTTCCACAAGACTGGAAATTCCCAAGCAAAGAAGGACCAATTATTTAACTTGTGCCTGGTGTAGGCATAGTACTTACAGCTAAACATACTCACTAAGAGCTCTGCAAGTCTCAAGTCTCTGAAGGCACAAGTGATCCCTTCAGGAAATAATTAATCCCCATCACCTAGAAAGATGGACAAAATCTCATCAGTTGGCACTGAGCTGAAAGAGCCTCCATTCTTGACTACTTCCTGAAATCTTTCATCTGCTTCTGTCACCCACAAATCCAAAGCAAGAAGGCAGATCCTACAATAAGAGCTGTAAGATTCTTGAGCTTGTAACTAGTAGCTTCCTAAATCAAAGAAATAGGCATAACTTGTTATTTCTTCTAAGTTCCTCATGCATCCTCAGAATAACATCTGAGCTTCAAGCAAATGTGGCCCTTCAGGATCCTGTCTTCCATCAGCTTTCCAAACAAGAAAATTTGCATTTACATGATTAATAATGTAATTACTATGATTACTCTTAATGATGTATACTAGTATATGGTACATTAGGTACTGTAATATATATTTATAAAGCAATATAATTAGTTATAAGAAAAATTAGAAAGGTACAGACTTTAATTGACCAAAGCCTTCAAAGTTTAAAGCAACATTTAATATAAAAGGAGGAAAGGTAACAGGCATGAAAGTCCGGTTATGCACTCATTTTACTTTGGTTTTTCAGGCAAATTTAAGCACCTTACTGTATTGAGCTTTTTGAAAATTTTTCTCCCTGATGTAAGATTCAAACTTAAGAGTTATGTTGTCGACATAACTTCACAATCACAAGACTATCACCCAAAGTTCCATAAAACTTTTAAAAACAAGCTTTCTCATTTTGTCTTTGGTTATAGAATCATAGAATCATCAGAGTTGGATGGGACCCTAAAGATCATCTAGTTCCAACCCCCCTGCCTGGCAGGGACACCATCCACTAGATCAGGTTGCCCAGGGCCCCATGCCACAGCTTTCCCAGAGGCTGAACAAAATGTGGCACTTCAGTCACTGCAGCTCTTCCCAAGCCTCTTGTTTGCATCTCTGGAAGCTAATCCAACAGGGCAACTTTGTCAGCATTATTTTTACAAGCCACTTTAAGAGCAAAAGCCAGTGCGCACCACTGGCTCCTGTTTTGCCACGCTGTGCTACACATCCCCATCTGGTCCTTGTTAAGACTGCTGAAGCAAGGCCGACTAATCCCAAACATTTGTGATTCTTTCAAAGAGATCCTTAGTTTCACAGCAGTTCTTGTGGACCTTATTTTACACTGAGGAAGGCAAACAGCAACAACCAGAACAATAGCTACTTTGTTCATCCAATAGAATAGTGTAAAACTGCCAAGATCGTTCTGAATTGCTGAAATTGCTACATTTTACTGCACTATATTAAATAGGTGGTCTACAAAGCAAGTTATAAAACTAATCGTTGATATTTCCCTCTTGCACTCACCCTCTCTCACAACAGATGCCAACTTCTTGGTTTGCCACATTAATAAGAAAAACACACAGTCAACTGAAGCAGATATATTAACCAGAAACTCCTCTTCATTCTTTTAACCGTTTAGTTCTTGACAGAATAATGAAACAGGAAGTCTGAACACTACCCATTCCAAATCTGCAACTACATTTCTTTAGGACAACTTATAGATTACTCACAACTACACTTACAGCACAACTCTGACACTAAAAAGCAGTAATTCTCAGTACACAAAGGTTGCCTCAAAAAATACTTCAGAACTACAAGGGTTTGAGTGTAAAAAAAAAAAGCAAAATGAGCTTTGTGTTAAAAGAGAGAAGCAGTGGAAAGGGACACAACTTCAACACAAAGAACACTCATGACAGGCAGGGGGGTTGGAAGTAGATGATCTTTAAGGTCCCTTCCAGCTCTGATGATTCTATGATTTGTCCTTGCTATCACTCATTGTGGTTTACTCCTCAACCTTTGGGAACATCTTCGGTCCCTCTGTGAAGTCTTCTGTAACAGTCCCTTTGGGTGTGTATTGACTGGGCAGGCACGCCACAGGTAGGCTGGGAGAAAACATCACAGGCAGCAAGCAGAAGCCCCAGAAAGACTCCAACAGCAGCAGCCACTGTCAGCAGGTCACAGAGGATGGGGCTGAGCCACTGGCACCTTGGTCCTTGTCTTCCAGTGCGTGCAAAGTTCAGAGGAAAACTAACAACAATCTAAAGGATGGGTACAAAAGCAAAGGTAGACCACTCTGCAGTGAAGTGCATTAATAAACCAGGTCCTAGAAAGAGTTATACAAGACACCAGTCAAATAGCACCCTAAAATGAATAAATAATTAAATCATTACATAGATAGATAAAAGAGAAAGCAGACATGCTACACCCCCATACAGAAAACAGGGAGAGCAGCACCAATCACAGAATGAAACACTAAAGACTATTCCAGATCAGAAGTACCAGCTTTTTCCCCAAATTTACACCATGTGTGAGTTTTTGCCCATTCACAAGGAAAGCATGTCTATATCATACACAACTCCCATCAGCAGATGTGACTACCCTCTCCTATTGCTCCAGCTGAGTGCAGAGAACAGCCACCTGCACCCACGAAAACAAACCCCATCTTCTAGCAGTCTCGAAAGCCAAACCAAAACAAGCCTGCTGTAGCAAACTCTTTCTGAAGGACCTACCACCTCCAGACCAAATGCTGCTCCCCTGTCTGCACTTGTGTTGCCTTTGCTGCACCCTGACCCACAGCCATCATTTGCTTAGCCTTCACATTTTTCAGGAAAACCACCCTTCTCATTAATACACACACACACGTATTTTTTTAATAGGAGGGGAAAAGCAATTTCAAACATACCTAGCCACCACAAAACAATGCAAGGTGACAAAGGTTCATTCCTCTCAAACTACATTTTTCTTAAGTGTGACAGTTTTGATATTCCTTTCCTGACCAATTAAACCGAAAACCTCATTAACAATTAAAAGGTTCACTTAGATCTGGACCAAAGTAATGAAATACTCCAATAAATTTTTTTTTAAAATATATTTTTTTAATTGTACATAAGGCAAGCTTCTGCTTAAATTCTTAGCTCCAAAAGAGCTCAGATTCCCCCATTCTATTTTTTATGTTCTTATTACACAAAGCATTAATGTCATTGAAATGTAAGAGCATCCTTTCAGTGTAACAGATTCTTGTTATTAAGTAGAAGAGATCTTTTAGAAGCATAAAAGATTATTCAGATGTCTCCCAAAAGACCAATTTTAATCATAGTTTGCCTTTTGTTTTCCACATATTTGTAAACATCATCTTAGTGATTTTGGATTTGCCTGGAGTGAATTCTGTTTATTCAAGTGAGCTTCAGTGATACTGGTAATCAAGGTACAGTTGAATTTTAAAAGGACAAAACCAGAAAAAAACATACATTAGTTATGCAGCACACTCTCTTAAGTTTTAATAAAAAATAAAAGCATCAGCCTGATTTAATAGGAACAACCAGAAAAGCCAGTAATACATTCTAGAGCAGAACCAACTGAGGCTTGTCCCTGCCTCTGTCATCATTCCTCTCCACCCTATTTATTCTTCTAACTTCAGCATGACTGTTCTTTGAGGGGAAAAAAACTATATATACACACACACTGATATTCAACTGTTAGTTACTTATATAAACACATTACTCTGTATATAATACAGTTCACTTAGAAGTCTAATGTCTTCAAAGTCTTATGTCTTCCAAATAGATCTCAAACTACAGTTTTGCACACTCAGTGTAAACAAAGCAGCCACCTTGTTCAGCTACACTTTATACAATCAAAGGTCTTTTTTTTGTAAACTCTTCATATTTATGCTGGATGGCAATGGAAAACAAAGAGCAGTGATATACAATGTACCAATTTAAAAAAAAGACAGCTTCCTTATGGGTAATATCACAACACTGAGACACTTGGCTTGCATGTTTCTGTTGGAGGGGACTACACCAACCTGTGTGTGTGAGTATTCTCAAACTGGAACAAGGCTATTACACAAATTAAGACAACCAGGCAGAAAAGGAAATCTCTCTCCCATATACACATAAACATAAGATCATTTACAGTTAATCTCCATATAGGTAACATGACTCAGCCAGTTTAAAAACTGTCAATCTGCTAAGTAATTCAAACAGCTTCATTGTTACGATGAAATCAGTCAGCAGTGATGAAACTGTAAAAACCTCTCTCATTTGGAGCCTTGATTACAGCATTTTACAGTTAATACAATTATTTTCTGCTACTACTATATTCCCTATTGTGACAACTAATTTACTTGATGAATATCTAAATGAGCTTTCAATTTACACTACCTTACAAAATACCTAAAAAATTAGCTTCTTACCTGCAACCCAAGCTGCATGGCTGTTCTCACAGCTCTCTAATGAAGACCATAGAAAAAGGTCGTCTGGAGCAGTAGGCAACAGCCTGAATTTTGTCATCAAGTAATGAGTTTACCACAAAAATAATGACTGTGTGGCAACAGCCTGCTGGATATAAATACCTTTGCTGCTTAAAACTAGATTTTGGATCAATATTAAAACAGGAAAACAAATTTTTGAGAAGAGTAACAAGAATAAAAATCATTTGCACTGGTCCTACTAACTACAAAGCAGGAAGCAAATTTGCTTAAATATAAAATGACTTGGTGCTAGTGTAAAAATAAGAACACAAAACTGAGAACACTTAGCTCTGTGCACAGTCAGCCACCAGGACTAAACGCTTCAATGCTTCACCATGCAAATAGTGAAAGCTTTCTGAAGACAGACCAATACTTCAGAAGCAGCAAAATAAATACTACATGTTTCATGAGTGCTCTCCTTCCTCTCCAGCCCTGCTCACCCTTTCCTCCCCCTAAGGCTTTAGTTCTTGGTTAACATCTCCATGGCTGGAAATAATTAGCTGCCTCCAAAGGCACCTCTGACAGTGTCACTCCTTAATCAATAGGAGGACAGATGACTGATGTGAGGCATTTCCACCTTCTCCCTGGAGTAATTGGACCATCTCCACAAGGCACCACTGCAGCATCAAGAATTAAGCTGACTTTAAATGCGGTGCTCTCTTCTAATGAGAACAATATTCCAATAAGGCTGCCCTCCAAAAACCCACTTGACACTATTATACCAGCTGCCTATTAGGACTCAGCTTATCGATACAGCTATCACCAGGGATCAATCAGTGCAGCCTGCATAAAAACCTCAGGGCAAATCCATTTGTAGAAATGAACTCACATGTTTGGTATACCCAGATACATAACACGATTATTGCTTGCATGTATCTTTAAATTTTTATCACAGTGTAAACATGGTAACAAGCAGCAGCAGACGTGCAAGTTCTCATGGTCTGGCAGAGAAAGGATACCAGTAAGTTACACTAGATTTACAAAACGGGGCAAACTTATTTCTCCGCAAAATACCAATGTCTCAATAAATTGGAAAGAGAGAGAAGAAACATCTTCATGGGCTTTGCTAATACACTTCTAATGGGCACACCAAGAAGAAAATGTGTGAATCATAGTAATACAAATTTAATCTTTCATCAGATCAGTAACACACGCTGTACTTTCAGTCCACAACCAAAAAAAAAAAAGAAAAAACACACACAAAACAAAAAACCCCAAACCACTCAGCATCTAGAAATTGCACAGGTGTTTCTTCAAAATAAGTCACCTTCTCTTCCTCACAACGCACATTTACTTGACAAAGAAATATAGACATGATCCCCACCATGCTCATTATCAAAGAGCCACCAAAATCATCTTTCCTGTGAAGACACTTAAATCCCATAACTGTTTCTTTTCATCCAGTTTTCCACCCTTCCTGTATCTGCCTCCTTGCTTAGACCTATGGCTGGTGCTTGTATGCCCTGCCCCACACCCATTTCACTTTGCAGTTTATTCAGTAACACAACAGCTACTGCCCCCTGTCTTCTCCCCCAGGCTTCCAGAATCCGCACCTGCAGGAAGACTTTCCAGAAATCATTTGCATAGCTCAGGGACTGGATACAACAGGTCCACACAAGTTATCTCCAACCTGCTCTTCCAAGTTCTGCTTCTCCTCAATCCATGACGATCACTTTCTTCTTGTTTCAAACAATGAGATAAACTCAAGGAAAGGACCGTGTCTCCCATAGGTGTTTATAAATCATAAATTCTTAACACACCAATCCTCTGCTTGGGGCCCTCAAATGCCACAAGACTAGAACAGCCCTGGTAGTACCATAAAGCCATCAATTAAACTTCTGTCTAGTGTCTTCAGATTTTTGCAGGAAGTGGAAATAATTAATTGAGAAAGTGACAAACACAGTCCCTTCCCAACCCTCAAGTACCTCCTCTATACACAAAAGGAACTATTTGATTTGGTTACTTCCTAATACAGACAGTACTTGATTGTTAGGATAAAAGTTTCAGAAGCCTTCATAATCTCCTCTGCTCAAAGATTCAGTTAAATCTCAGTCTGCTTTCTTCTCTGCTTTCCAAACATTTTTAAAAGCTCACATTTTCATCAACTATAGACTAAGCCTGCTTTGAAAAATTCAAATTAAGTGATTTATATCTTTAAAATGATCGCAGGCATGTTAAGAAAATCAAGTAGTGGAAAAAAACACAGCAGGAATATAAGCAGATACAGAAAGCTTGGCTACAAGTAAGTTTCGCCTAGTGCTTAAAACACTCAAGTCAAGAACCAAATAAACTGCATTACTTCAGCATTCAGAGCCATAATGGAGCAGGGGAAGTGCTACTGAAAAGTCCACGGTTTTAACAGTTTCCTCTTCACACTAGAACACTTCCTTGATTAATCAGTGTATTCCTGTTGATGCACTTCTACATGACCCCCATGTATGAAGGAAGCTGTTATGCAACACATTAAAGCCCACAAATGCTTTTTTGACTCTGCAGATAGCTACAACAGGCATAAAGCTTCATTACTGATCTTCACTGCTAACACAATTTCTTACCTTTCAACAATTTCAGAGCCAAGCTGTTCTACACACCTCTGAAGAGAGGTAAAAGGCTGGGTAGCTGACCCCAGGCTCTAGACCAGATCACTCTGTCCTCCTGCCAATGAGTCAAGCAGGGGGTTACAGCCAAAGTCCAGAAGCATGCAACAATCACTGCAGCAAATACTTAGCTGTTCCAGTGAACTCCAACTGCCACCTGCCACAAAGACTGATCCAAAACCATGAATGAGTACTTTACTCCTTTGAGTAGCCCACTGGCTGACAATTGGGCTAACAAGACAGAGCCTCTGCCAAATTTTGCATCTCATAAAAGTGAACAGCTTTCACCCTCCCACTCTCTGCCTCTGCCACAAACCCAAGTACTGAAAGCAGTAATTTAAACGCAACATTTTGAAGGATTGTTGCACCAACTTTACAAACCACAACAAATCCTCAGAAAAGATAATCAGTGCACTGCTGGTGCTGTGCTGGATGAGTATGGCATGGTTTGCCTGCCTCTTATTCTACACACTTAACCCTTTGGCACAAGTCCCACAGCTGGTTCAGCAAGAATCTAGAAAGTCTGTATGCGGCTATCTGTAGCACACCATTTGCAAAGAGATCAGATGTCTATCTGTACACTTTTTGTACATGACAGCATCAGCAATTTTAAACAGCCAAAAAGCAAACTTTTATGTACAATTATTCTTTGTCCTAGGTGTTAGAAATGCTACACATACAACCTGATTTACATAACCTGCATATACTAGCTGCTAAAAATTAAATAAAATACAAACTTTGCTCTACCTATGTAAATATCGAAGTTTTATATTAAAATACAGACTGAAGTGGTTTTAATTTTAATGAAGCCTAAATTCTAGGTCACATATATATTTGTCTTTAAAAGCAAAGTATGTTTTTATCAACTGCTTTGAAGTAAAAGAAATTAAACATCAAGAATTACAACTTAATTCAATTTTAGCTGCAGTTTTTCACTTTGCATGAAAAGAAATAACCATCCAGTTTTATTACAGTTTTGGCCTTCACATTGCTATACTCAGGATGATACAGGAAACAATAAAGTTGCTGTTCCAGCAGAGGCAGTATTCACCTGACACTGTTCTAGCTCACAAGAGTACAAATAGTTCCAACAATACAGTGGCTCAAAACTCTAAATTTTTCCTCTTTGAAAGGTGAAATCAATAGGCATCACTATTTTCAGTATTTCAGCAATAAAACTTCATTTTTTCTTGCCGTCCACAGGGATCATAATGTATTCCACCATTAGATAGTATTGTCATAAAATGCTTACAGTTTTACTACCAATATTTGATTAATTTTAACCCTAACCAAAGGTTCCCCTGTGTATGCAATGCATACTCACAGGTGGCAGTGTGTAAAGAAAAAAGTAACAGCATATTGCCTGGATAACTAAATATGGTGTAAACACCATAATCACAATTTTAAAGCATATAAAGTCCTAAAAATCAAGATCTGAATACCTTAAACTCATGGAATCATAAAGGATTTTCAATACTACAGGAAGGGTCTCAAAAAAGCCTAATGAAGTAATCTGATCACATCTGAAGAGCCTTTGACTCACTGCAGGAGTCACAACCCTACATGGACATCTAAACAAACACTTTCACAGTGCTACTAACTGTAATGAAAGTACTACATTAAAAATCCACACTGCTCTTTTTAGTGAAACTCTTAAAACAGTTTTCAGAAGCCAACACAAAAACATGCAAATTCTGAACAAAGGCTGAACAAATCTCTTACGCATGTATGTATCTATTCCAGTTGCACTTGACCCAGACAGACATTTCGCGATCCGGATAAACTAATCACAAAGACTCCCCAAATGTCATGATCTGAATACACAAGTTCAGAGCTGTTGCAGCACATTTCCAACTTAAGGCACACATCCAGATTATCATTATATTATCCAGATATCATTATATTATGTCTGGTCCACATTTAATGTACCAATCTTCAAACTTCAACAAACACTGTCAAGATTCTTAATTTATGACAACTCAGTTCCCCACACCTACACGTGTCAATCGCCATACTGGGAAGTTTCAAATAACATTATTGATCTGGAGCTTGCCTGTTGTTATTCTCCCAGTGATGAAACAGAACCTAAACCCTCACAAAGCTAAAAACATTTTCAAAACCCTAAAACAGTGGTTAAACTCTTAGCTGTAAATGATACAGAAGCAAGCTAACAAATAAGGTTTTGTCTCCTCAAGCACTGACCCAATCCACTCTTTGCACTGTACAACAGGTATGGGAGTGCCCTCCCACCCCATCCCCGTAGCTGATGAAAACATCCAATCTTTCTCTTCTTTCTCTGGTGAGTAACCACGAGAACAAAACAACCTTAGAAAGGAGGCTTGTGACTTTGGTGTTTCACTGAGAGCATTCTTCCATCAGAAGACAAAAAACCACCCTCGTCTTCAGTGTAACTGGATACACTCACATGATGTCTTGTATTCCTGTGATAAGGTAATTTGATCTAATAGTTGCTTTAGCCTTATAATTCAGGTTTTTAACTCTGTCCTCATCCTCTGAATATTTTTAAAAAAAAAAAAAAAAGGCTAATCCTAAAACTCATCTTTATGATCCATGACAATGGTGGGAAATCCTGTAACTATGTCAGGAAGTCCAATTGACATGCAGTCCTGACACCAGGACGACCTCTGTACACCGCTGCTTTTTTTCAAAAGCTTATTTAGATCCCAAGCAGGCAGCAGTTATTTCTCTTATTTCACAGGATAGCCAGACGTAGTTACTTGTATCACAACAGCTACTGACAACTATTCATGACCCAAAACTGCATGGAGTAGTAACAGCATCCATATTTACAGCTAGCCTGGACAAAAATAAAGTATTTCACAATGCCTTTTAATTTTTCCTTCACATTTTCTTTTTCTTTTCTTTCTTTCATAATGGAGGACATCCTTATAAATGTTCCGGTATCATGAACTTTCCCACCACATTTGCATAGTTGTTATGAACTTTCCACAGTAACAAACCAGGACTAAAAACTTAATCAAGGAATGTTAAGGGCTTGTACAAGAACAGCATGAAGGGCCCTCCATGGTCTTAGCAGAAGCAGTACATGAAGCTAGTAATAACCACTAATAATACAGTGTGCCCAGCCTTGGAAATCCAAATGCAGCAACACACCTGCAGCAGTAAAACTCGCTGTTCTGGCAACAATTACCACGCTTGTCCTTTCGAGCTACCCATCACCAGCCATTAGGCTTAGCAGTATCTATACCTTCCTTCTGAAAGAAGCGATAGTGAAATGCTGCAGAAATTCAGCATGCGATTACAGCAAAACAGCCCTTTACATTTGTCATGTTCTCTCATTGAGTCAGGCATGGCTAGCTACTTCTGCCCTCACACCTACAGTCAGTACTGATTAGCCCAAAGCAAAAAAATTTCAGGTGCCCCAAGTAAAGGCAGAGAAGAAACACAGCTGTATGTCATTCATCTTCAGAGCTCCCGCTACACTAGTCACAGAATCACATAATGTTAGGAGTTGGAAGGGACCTTGAAAGCTCATATAGCCCAAGCCCCCTGCCAGAGCAGGATTCCCTAGACCAACATCTGGGTAAAGTGAATGTGAAACACTTCCAAACCACAGAGGCAGTAATTTACACTCACTTCCACTGCATTAGGCTTGGGACTGAAGAATCAGGTCCCCTCTTACAAGCAAAATGTCCACGATAATGAATGGCAAGTAAAATACAGATTTGCACAATTCCATTTGTTTTGGAAAACAGTCAATTTAGAAGGGTTACTATAGACAGCAACAAAAATAGTCCTGACATTGCAGCTCAACTTCTGATAGCATAATCATGAAATCCAGTAGCAAATTCAGCATTTCCTCTATCTTCCCAAGGATGACCAAAAATAATGGCAGGTGAACAAAAAGAAGTAGCAGGATTTAAAAAAATAAAATAATAGAAAATCAGTTTGCCTCCAAAATTTCATTGCTTTCTAGCCATGAGAAATTTCCAGAAAGTTCAACATGCTGCACCTAAGCATTAGATGTGAACATACCTAACCTGAATGGGGAGCATTCCTTTCACTCATAGCATGAAGCAAAATACTTTCAAGAATAGGCAGGTAGGGTAGCAAACGGAGAGATGGGAAGATGCATCAAGCATAAACATGCCCTTCCACACAGTTTGCAAGCCAACAGCAAGCATCAGTTACTGCAGGGAACAGCCTGCTTGCTGCACCAGCATAAGGGTATTGTCTATCAGCCATTATGCTGCTTAAGAGACTATAATTTAGGGTATACCTAATGTTCCTCCTCTTTAAAAATAAGTTTTATTCAAAATAGAATTACTTTTCTTCCTCAGACTCATATCAGACACACACATCTCCTTGCATAATAAGTATAATTTTGGTACAAACTACACTAATGTAAATAAATAGCAATTTGTGGAGTGGTCTCAGTGCAGCTATGATCAAAGTCAGATAGCTACCTCCAGAACATCACATTTGCCCTGAAATGCCACCTCAAAGTTTACCAAGTGGGGAAGTAACAGCTGTGTTCCTTATAAAACCTCCACACTCCAAGGAATGTAAATAAGTGATATTGTTAAAATGAAAGATCTAGTTAAAGCTTTATATTCGTAACATTTAAAAGGTTTTTCTCCTCTTTTCTGTATCTTTAATAAAAGGTTATAAATGCGTAAATGATGGCAGTTGCCCTGGAAATATGCAGGACAAGATCCCTCTTTAGAAAACTCAAAGCTTCCTTCACCACTGAGTGCCACATAATGACAGGGTCACAGTAACACCTTTGACTCCCAAAGCCCATTTATTGCATAGAAATAAGCACAGCTGACTCCATTCACCTTCTATAGACAAACATTAACTACTCCTGCTCAATGTATTTTCTGCTCCACTTGGTCCTTCCCTTGGACATGCTCCCAGACTTATTTCGGCACCATCCTTCACATTGCAACAAACTGAAGTTCAGCGTGTACAGCCTTCTTGACAAACACTAAATAGAAAACAGGGAGCGCTAAGGCCATCAGATGCTTCACCTGATCAAAAGCATAATTCCATAATAGGTTGAGAAATTTATTTTTTCCAAAGCAACAGACAAAATAAACCTGCATCCTGTTCCAGAAGATGAAGGCATAGCTACAAAGAATAATAGAGTCAGACATGCAGTGACAGGAACCAAACTTTCATAAGAGCCAACAATTAAATTAGGGGAACAGAAGACAGGTTCTGAATAATGGCTACTTTTTCCCCTGGTGGCTGTCAGTAGTAAAGGAGGAAAAATAAGTTCTTAAAAACCTCAGTGGAATTCCTAAATATCAGCATGTATCATTTGATGCACAACCCATTTATTCACATAGAAGGCCCATTTCTGTGCAGATGCAAGCAGATCCTTTTAAAAAAAATAATCAATTCCAAATAGACTAAATTCAACCATTTGAGAAACTCTTCTATCAGCATCTTAATTCTGTGAGCAAATACATTTAATTTACACAATCACAAGAGTGAGATGTCATACATCCTCTGCCACTGCAACGAAACCCTTAGACAAAAATATGAGATTCCAGATACACTCAGAATTACCTCACGTATCTGCATATTTGAAGACAGAACTATTACAGTAGTGTCCACCCTCATAGAAAATAGCTAGTCAAATATTTTAAACAATTAATATGCTCTGAATGTATACATATGGGTTGGGGTGTGGGGGGGGTGTTTTGGGTTTTGTTTTGTTTTGTTTTATAATTTTTCCTGGACACAGAAAAGCTCTCAAGCCTATGGAAAGGTTTGTCCTACACATTTATCATATAATCCCCAACAACTAATTCCTGTTCAAAAGTAGTAAAATGAAAAAGCCATTACATGTCTTACTTACCTAGCACAGAATCAGGATGACCCTTCAAGGAAGTTTATCAATTTCACTGACACACAGTAAAAACTGAGCCAGACTCAACAGAACGGTAAACTTACCTCAACAGGGCCAAGCATCTAAACATGTAACTGTGCAGATTTTTAACAATTCCAATAGTTTCAAGATGAAAAAGGCAGCCACTCTCTCATCTAAGTAAGACTAAATTATAACAGGAAAAACAAACAAACAAATCTTACTCAACAGGAAAAGACAGACACTTTCCAGTAGCTTTGCACACTGGGTTTTTGGGGCTTTGGTTTGGTTTTTTGAGTTCTTTGCAGGAGGGAAGAGGGATATCAGTCCTATCAAAGTTACTTGTTTTCTTTACACCTACAGTAAAGGTGTATGGATGACATTTTCTGACATACTGACCCTTCCAGTAGGGTACAGCTACAGTAAAATAAGGAAGTGTATCTGTGTGCACATACATATGCATCTCTAGCAAATCCTTAGTAATTATGCAATTCCTGAGTGGAAACAGGAATGCATAATTTCTTGCCTCTAGCTGTTTTTATGCATTTTTTTGTTAAAAGAAACAGAGACCTGGGAGAGAAAAAAGACTTTGAGCACAACTTCCACATGCAAAAAAAGAAAAAGTCGTGAGCAAACTTCTATAAGCAAAATAACAAACTAAAGCACTACTGCCCTGTTACTACTGCAGTTTTGTTTGGGTTTTTGGTTTTCCTTTCAAGAGGTCAGAACAGTATGCTTGTGCAAGAGTCCCTGCCGTACAGGTTAACCTCTGTGGGTATATCAGCTACCCTCTGCACACACAAAGCTGCTAGCAAAGTGAGGGCCCCTATTATTGTAGTTGGTGTGCAGAACACCCCTCTGTTTTTGACTTCTTTGCAGACAATTCTTATCACACTCAAATTAGGTACAGATTTACATAAAGAAACATCTCCCAAGTCACACACTACAACATCTGGCAAGAATTACAGAGCCTACCAAGCACATAAAAGATGAGGCTTACAGAGAACGGTGATAAATATTTTATTAGTTCAGGTTGAGAACAGATTGATTTTCCAAAAGCTGGTCTATAGTCTCATCACTTTACCAATTACATCAGTTGGCCCAATGAACAATACAGACTATTTCCACAAACTCTCTTTTCCTTACACCCTCAGGTGAGCGAGAGGAATCTTACATGGTTTCACTGAACAGGCAAGTGCTCTGCTTGCATTAACAACTGGGGGTTTATTTCTGAAGTGCCATTAAATAACTGTCTTCTGAATAAATTCAAGCACTACTGGATGAAGTAAACACACAAAAAGAAGGATACCTGTAAAATATCATCTCAATATACATCCTTGTAAGTTAATATAACCATGATGAACAAAACACTGCTACCTATACACAGATGAAGTTTGAAACACCAGAAGGCATAGCTCACATATTGTATCCTATTGCCACAAGAGATGACTTGCAAACCAGGAAGGTACAATAATTCATCTCACAGAGATAAATTACCAGTTTAGTGTGTCCTCACACAAACTTTGACCAGCTTTTTTTACCCTAAACAATGCAAGAGATAGCTAGCTCCTTCTGAAGCATTTCAGACTTGGGATTTTGACTACAGCAAAATTAAGCAAAGCCAAATGCAACCTCAATAACCTGATTTAAGACTGAAATCCACAGTGTACTTGGTTTGGGGGATTTTTTTTGGTGTTTGCTTGTTTTTAAAAAAAAGTCTGTACTTTTCCATTCTCCCCAGAATGCATCAAATTTACACTAAGAATTCAAATACAAATCCAAGAACTTTCAGGTCTCTAGATCTCTTCCCTACATCCTGCATTGTTTTTCCAGTAACAAACAACTATAATGCATTATCTCTTTCAGTGGCAATGAGAACAAGACACTATTTTTTAATAAATAAATAAATAAATAGCCTTACTTTCTCTATGCACGTCTTTGTATATACAATGACAAAGTTCACAGACCACCATTTGTTTATTAAAAAACCCACACAAACAAAAAACCAAGCACAACTGAGCACATACATATAAAACCCAACCATCAGGGGCAAGAAGAATGCCTGCTTTATACTGGGGAAGGAGGAAAAACCTAGCAGAAAAATAGTTAAAGCCTGTCCTTGACAACTACCCTTGAACAAAGCAAGAACTATAATCACGTTTCATGCGTATTTTGCCCTCCCTCTTCCTCCTGCTCTGCCATTTGCAATGCATGCAGATCTCTTCAGACCTGGCAGGCCATATGCAAGCACAGGGTAACATCGGCCTACCGACTCAGTCTCACATCACTGCAGTTGTGTGAGAACTGCTTCAGCTTCCAGACACCAGTTGGTCTCTCTGTTGCATTCCACCAGAAAGCTACCAAAGTTTACAGAAGTTTCTACTCTCCTGTCTGCTTTCCCAGCAGAAATGCCTGTCTCCAGAAAGCTTCCCCTGCTCTGCATATCCTCTTCAGTCTTGCAGCTGAGTTGAGTAACCAGATGCACCAAAGACATCACGACCACTCAGTCTGCCAATTCCATACACTTCCTAGCCACTTTCGTATCAGTGCTCCACCACCTACACATCTGCTCAGTATGCACCACCCTGCACAGACACACATTAAGTCGACCTCCTTGCAAAGCACTTGTTCTTCTCTCAAGCCAGTGCCATACCGCAGTGCCAAAAGCACTCTTCAGAGAGAGTCCTTGCAATGAGGCCAACAGGTACTAATTTTGCAGCACAGTGTTCAATCCTCTTTGGCCTGCCTCATATACAGGCTAATACTAATTTTTTAAGAGGATCAATGCAGAAAATGCCTGATGGATTATGTTTAATGCTGTACATGAAGAGAGAAAAATAAATAGCTGGTAGAGGAGGGAAAGACAGAAAAATGGGTATTATTTCTAGGTTACCAACAAACTAGTTCTAAACTTGATGCATGGGCTTCAATTAACTTTATTTACTGTCCTTAGAAAAAGTTTTTTATCTGCTTAAATCAACAGTCCATTTTTATTAATTTGCCATCTGTTTTGTTTCTCTCTCAGGCACTGTGAGAACATACTCTCAAAGCAAAAACTGCTGTTTGGTGTTTTAAAACACTTACTTGTCAAAATCTCAGAGCTGCAGCAGTACAAACAACATGCATGCCTCCTCAATAAAAAAAAAATTTTCTCTTCCACCTCATAATAAGGGGTGGGGGGGAAACGCAGTGGATTAATAGCACCAAAGGTACATTTTTTCCTTTTTCACTCATGCCATTTTCAGAAACACGTTCACACACCCAGAGGCTTGTTGCAGCAGAGCTTAGTGTGGTACACAACAGGACTGGAGAGAACAGCTCCTGGACACCCTAGGATAGAAGAAGCTGAGCACAACACCCATCTTTCTACAGGTAGTAAGCTCCATCATAGGCAAGGCAAGCTGCAGAAGCACCTCTGGAAAGCTGAGCAGCTCTTTGCATTGCTGGAACTTTATGGGTAGATAAAAGCCAGAAGATAAAAGCTTTTTGTAAAGAATACAATTAAATGTCAGACCTTGTTAATCTAGTTCTGGACATCAAGACCTGTAACTTCCCCATTCAACATGATGGCATACATTAGCCTGAAATATGAGGTGCTAAGTTTTGCTTTGTAACTGAACAGTTGTGGGAACAGAAAACGTAATTTTCTTTCCTTTATACCCAAGAAATAAAGACAAAATCCTCATATTAGAAGGAGAACAAAACAGCTTCCACCCAGCTTGTACATCTACATCAACACATAGGTGAGCTAACTCTCAAGTGGCAGCTGCAGCAGCATCCTTTTGGTGTTCACCTCTTGGTACACAACCAGTTGTGTGCTACACTGAAAAGAAACTCCACAGCCACTTTATTTTTCCCAAAACTCAGGATTCTAGTAAACCTTCCTCATTCTTTTCAATTCACTCCCACCTATCTATCTATAGACACTCAAGCACAGGACTACACAAGCCAAATCAAGGCGACCTTATAAAAATATTGCTTTATCATCAAAGAAATGACCAGTTAGACAGGATCGGGAAAGCTCCAGGGAAAGAAAAGTCAAATAAAACAGCCAAAAGCACTTCCCCAGCTCCATATTCATTATACAACCTCCCAACTGGGCACACCTTTCTTCACCTAAACATGGCATACAGCAACTGAGCACAAGGCACAAAAAAGAGCAACCCAGAACTGTTTAATATTACCACAATAATGAAATCTGAATTCTCACTTTAAACTTCCCACACAGTAATTTATATACATATATAAAAAAAGGAACCTTTAAAGGGTAACTCAGGGAAGTTTATGACCTGCTTTGCTTCCTTCTGTGGTCTTCAACCTTATTGTCACATGCTACCTGGCATATACTACCGTTTCATGCATTTTTCCAAAAGTAAAACATTGTGAAAAACTTTCTGTCATGGCTAGAAGTAATTAAACCTCAGTTCAGTGGGAAGCATAGTAGATCAGCGTCTATTCACAAACAACACTTTCATGGCCATGCATGCTGAGAAACTACTTTTAAACTTATTTAAATCATGGAATAATATGAATACTTACAAGATCTAACACTCAGAAGCACTGAAGGCTTACAAAAAATGTAGCTGCAAAGGCTGACTAACAACTTTCTTTCTCTGTCACTACTTATTCAAGTTACCTTTGCACAGCAAAAAATGGGATAAATAACATCATTCCCAAACATTCAGGAGAAATACTTTCTTTTCTTACGAGCCACCAAAACCCTATGGCTATAACTGTGGCTTGAGATTCCTTTTTCTCCTGCAGAAAAGAAAAAGTAAAAAAAAAAAAAAGAAACCATTTTGAGGAGTTCAGAGATAATATGAAATCTTGGGAGCATTTCTATCATATTTACTCCCACTGTTTTAAATAAGTGTCCTATTTTGTGAAATCATCCTTAAAATCACAACCATCTACCAGTTTATCCAACACCTTCTCCAAACTAGTATTTGCAAGTACTAGATCATATGCTAGCTGTCAGATGAAGAATTAATTTTTACATGACTTAAGAGACCTCCATTTACTTCACTGCAAGAAAAAACTAAGATGACATATCTTAACATCAAAACGTTCATTCAGCATGCACCCTCTAAGATGGCTGGAGAGAATGTGAGAGCATGCAGCGCAGTGCAGTTTCCAACACCAGCCAAGTGCCCCGGGCAGACTAAAGACCCTCTCCAGAGGTCTTCCTGCTCCTCCTCAGTAAAAGGCTGCACAAAGCCGGTAACTCTGAAGCTCAGCTGCTCAGGAGGCAGGCCAGCGAGGGAAGCATCACGGCATCCATATCATCTTTCCTTCTTGCGGGACCTCTAAGTGGTATAAAGACACATGCTTTTGACAGGGCACAGCTGTACCCATGCAAGCAGGTTAACAAAAGGTTATCAAGTGTTTAATGTAGTATCTGTTTATACTGAAGAAGGAAAGGGCACTGAATCATAACACCAGCAAAGACAGAACAACACAGCACATTAAATGAAGTCTCCAGGCACACCTGTACTTAGCGTCCAGAAAAATCTATGAATCAGTCTTACAGTTTTGAAACAAACCCACTCATGTCAAACGCTTCATTTGCCATGGAAGGAGCTACCGCCCTCCCCAACTCTACAATGGCTTCTGTTTCTAAAAAAGAAACAGCCCACACAACAACAAACAAACAAAAAAAAACACCATAGGAAAAAAAATGCTACAGACCTGTTTTGGTAACTATGAATGCAAGCAGCTTTTGTTAGCAGACTCCATAGCAATCTCTGGCCATCACAAAATGTACATAGACTAATTGCTTTGGGGGCGGGGGTGAATTACTTCCTCTCTAAGCCAAGAAATCCCAGCAGAGACAGCCTTCATCTGTCAATCCAGCTCCATATTTACAAAGCTTGCCTTTTTTATTTCCTTGATGAATATCCATATAGAAGCCTATTCCCTTGCCATTTATTTACCTTCATCGGAAAGAGTCATCCACATCTCATCGTGGCCACCTGAAAGAATTATGAATGCCCATCTATAGCCTGCTCATCCCCAACAGCACACTATGCTCACACACGCTGTCCCTGCACAGCAGGGAACGTGGCATATAGTATTTCGCCCTCTTCTTAAAATCCTCCTTTCTAACCCAGTCTGTAAATGATGCTCGCATTCTGGCACACCATGGCCCCCATACTCGCCATCCACACAGTCGGGCAGACAGCAGAGCTTCCTTCAGGTGCACCTGGGTTACTGTCTCGGCTCCCACTCCTGCTTAAGTCATTAAACTGTTCTCCAACAAAATGTCCATTTGGACATCAAAAAAGGCGTATGAGACCAGAAAATATTTCTGAGCCCGATGGGCATAAAGAAGTCAACAGCCTATTGCTAATTATTGTGGAATTTTTAACTTAAAAAAAATATGCTTTATTGCTGCACTGATTTCCAGAGCCTACTGAAAATACTTCAGTGTCAAAGACTTAGAGGTGATGTTTCACGTTTTTCAGCTAAAGTATCTTCTTGCAAGAAGTACGTGATAACATAAAGGCAGAAGGTAAGAAGAAGGCCGGAAACTGTTTCAGCATGAAAACGAAGAGCAGACATGAAAAAAGCCCTTCAACCTGCAGATCCATCAGGTTCCCTCCCACAGAAGGGCAGGGACAAGCTTCTGTTCCCCTCCCTGCTAATGGCAGTCACGTAATAGAAACAAGCCGCAACAATAAACTTAAAATCACTGCATTCATCCACTCACTTTCTCGCTCAAACACCAACGCTGGGTTCTTTTGTATACGCAGAAATCACTGCCAAACAGCTCACATCGCCACGAAGCTGTAACGGCATCCCCTTATAACAAGCTGGAGGACAAATAGGTATAGACAGGAAACTCTTATGTCACTTTAGCCACCCCTCGCAAACTCAGCACTTCTGTGCAGACCTGATTTAAACTCTCCTGACAGATGGAAAATAAAATAGCTCTTCAAAACATGTAGCCGGTTTCCAAACAGCAAACACCCGATACAGCGTCCTGCTATCCGTCGAGTAAGGGACGACGATTCCCAGCAGACAGCAGCCCTGAAGCGCCCGGACGCACTAATGGGAACCTGGGCTGGCACTTGGTAACGATCAGGCCACTTCCCAGCCGACCGAAAACGCCTCGCATCCGTATCCACCACCCCAGGAGAACACCCCCGACCCCCGCCCAGCCCCGCTGCCACGGCAGGTGCAGCCAGGAACACTAGCGGAGGGCCGGGCACCCTGGGACGCACCTGAAGGGAGCGTCAGCGAGGGGGCGGGCAGCCAAACAGCTGCTGCCGGAGTCAGCGGAGCTTGGGCGCGGTGAGAGAAAAAGCACGTTTATAAGCCTGGCAACCCTCGCTCATTTGTTGCGAGAAGCTCCTCCTCTCCGACCCACTCCGGCCGGTGGTTGCCAGCTCCAGCGCCCCCTCCGCGGAGCCGGCCCCGGGCTCGG
>VWZX01000648.1:152545-164280 GCA_013399015.1 Galbula dea
CTAACGTTTTAAGGCTCTGTGGCTTGAAAAGGTATCGAGGCACTTCTGCCGAAAGCGGATGCGATGCTCCTGCAGTTTAATCAGGCCGTGCAGCAGCCGCCTCGCCTCCTCGCACCTAGTGCTGCTTGTCAAATTCACATTCCCGTTCCCATCCTCCTGCTCCTGCTGCTCACCGCAGACCGCAGCGCAGATCACATCCGGGATGCAGCTTCTCAGCACCACGGAAATATGAATGATATATACTGAAAGCAAACATTACTGGAATTGCTCTGCCTTAAAGTGTAGGCCCGCACAGGTGACTGCTAAGTAATACTGAAGGAGGAACATCTTGGCATTAAAGAGAAAATAGGTCAGTGGTTGCACAGACGTTACCCGCAATGCTTCTGCTGAAACACCCCTGATGAGTTACTGATTACCATCGTGTCCATGCAAGCCTGTGGTGACTGTTCTCGTGAATGACATGAACCACCATTTGCAGACTGTTTGTTTTGTGGGGGTTTTTTTTGCTGTGGAACAGGTGATATCCAATGTAATTGGATTTCTGTAGCTCAGTTAACAGGAGTCATATGAGCAAGGCTGAACAAAAGATTTAGTTTACTGGATGTTGCTATTTGCTTCACTGGCTGACCTTATAATTCCAGCATTACACAATATGTATGTGTTTTTAAAATAACGTTAGTCCATTTCTGATACCTATATTTCAGGTTAGCTACAGCTGAGAAATAGGTTCAAAATGAAATTACTGAGGAAACAGCCTTTTAAGGACAGAATTTTTATGACAACCTCAAATGAAGACAGTTTACATGCAAGGCAAGACCTGCACACCTTAATATTTCGGGGGTTTTGAAACTGTAGGGTTTGAAGGATTATATTAGCAGAGCCAGGGAACAGTTTATTGTGTGGAAAACACTGAGAAATCGACTTACCATCATTACATTTTCAAAATGATGATGTAGCTTGGGGTAGCTTAACACTGGGCCAGTAGTGTCCATTACACCGTTAACGTCAAACAGGGTCACACCCCTTCAAAACATTAGCTCTGAGGCATGGAGAAGCAAGCAGTCACACTCAGCTCCAGAAGGCAAGACTCGGAGGAGCTGAGGACCCAGAGTTTAAAAGGAGAGAGGAGAACCACTTCTTATGATTTACCTGCATCTGCCAGAAGCGTGAAAAAGGATCACATGTTGAACTCCTGCCAGAAAATTCCTAATGCAAATGCAGTAAAAGGATAAAAAATTCTTATTGTATTTTATTTGTAGAACTGTTGTCATTTATAACAGCAGAAGAAGGTGCACCTCCTCAGGAGCTGGTAGCTAGTATTAATATACCAGCAAAACCTTCCTACTGTAGACAAGACTGTAAGTATCTCCTGAGGATACAGCTATAAAATTATATTCCAAGGGAAGAAACAAAGGTGTTTTTAAATCTGTATTGTTTGAATTCTTGGCTAGGGCAGTTCATAGCAAGGAGTAGGAAAATCAGGGTTTTTTCAGACTTCTCCAGAGAGCCTACGGACTGCACAAGCTTTCAAAAACCCAGAGAAGCATGAGGGAACCAGAGCAAAGGTTATCACCAAGACAAAATTTCCATTACTTCTGCTGTCTCTATACAGCTTAGATTTTGTGGCTTATAAGAATTATATTGTTCATTTGTATAGCATATTTTTTAGTCTCCATTCTTAGTAAAACGTATGGAGTATTGCAGGGAGAAAGATCAGAGGTAAAACAAAGAATTGATATTTGCACCTTATCAAATGCTAGATTCTCAGTCATATTCAGGATCTTTTTTTCAAGAAAAATATGTTACCAACAGAAATTTGTTGAGACAAAGGAAAAGCCCTAAATAATAGCAATGTCAGGAACGTATAGCAAGTAGCATAAATTGCACCACTGAAAATTCCTGTTGATTTCCATTATAAGTAACATCTCTCACAGGATTTAAAAACCAATGGCCTCCGAGGTGCGATGGACACAAATTTGGGAGGTTTTCCAAAGGTCTGTACCATTAGCCTAGACTGTATGTGAATGGGTGGTATAGGGCTAAAGACACTGGTCGTCACAGTAATTATAAATTAACTTATTTTGCTAAAAATTATTATCATGTTTCAAATACTAGATGCTGCAGCAATAAGATAATATAATGAATAATTATTAATACATGTCCATAGCAAGTCCTTAATGGGTGTTCCAGGGATATGCATGAGACATACTTTTGAAAATCCCTGTGATAAACAGAATAATCTTTGCAAATACACATAATGCATGCTGCAAAGTACTAGTATGTGAAGATTACCTCAGTTCTAATATACCTGGTTTAGAAATCATGTTGAGGGATTAATATACACAGGATATTTTAAGTCTAGGCAAGCCATATCAGATCTGTGTCAGGAAAAGAAAAAAAAGAAGCAATTAAGCAAGAAAAAGTTAAAGCAAGCTACAACAGCTGACTGTGCTCTTATACCTGAAGTCCTTAATTAAACTCAGGCAGAATTAAGCTGCAGGGTAGAGTAGGGGGAGAAGAGAGGGAGAGAATAGGGAGTGAGAGGAAGGCTGAAGCTGGCCTGGAAGCCATGTCTGAGGCTGAGGGCAGATCAGTCCAAGCGTGAGTGAGTGAACAGGTGGTAGGTATTTAGTAAGTCAGCAAAAAGGGCACTGAACGTGTCCAGACGTTTGCAGACCAATATCTAATGCAATGAATAGGTCAGTAGCAGAGTACGTAAGAGAATGAATCAATGAAAGCATAAAAGAAGAAATAGTTGGGTTGAATGACTGTGGCTATGTGAAGAATTCTAAACAAAGTCAAAGTTTCAAGCTATGCTAATCTATTACTAGATTGCTATGGTGGCATGACTTTTTAGATGATTTGCCATTGATATCAGTCATTGCTCGAGGAAAACAACTTACAGTCCTGGAAAACAAAACAAACAA
This sequence comes from Galbula dea, assembly GCA_013399015.1. Classification (NCBI taxonomy): domain Eukaryota; kingdom Metazoa; phylum Chordata; class Aves; order Piciformes; family Galbulidae; genus Galbula; species Galbula dea. The sequence goes on from VWZX01000648.1 coordinate 155,473, forward strand.
AGAGAAGCAAACCCCTCACCTTTTTCAGCTAGCAATGTTGGGAAAACAGCATGATAAAAACTGCAGATTTTTTTAAATGCACTTTTCAGTCACAACAATAAAAACAGGTTTGGAAACCTTAATATAGAAAAATAAATACATTTTTTAAAGGTACTTGAAAGCACTGTCCAGTAAATTCCTGTGGATTAACATTATTAAACTGCTAAAATTGACATAGACTTAAAATTATTTGCAGGGTAGGAAAATACTATTAACTCTTTATCCAAGCTAGGAACGTGATACAAAACAGCTCAAAGTGATTCATGCAAGATCATACAGTAAGTGAAGAGGCAGAACAACAGACATAAAACCTTGACCTTTTACTTCTCTATCTTCCCCATCAGGCAGAGAAAACTGCCTTCACTTTTGCAATTACAGAGGCAGTGGAACTAAATTATAATAGTCAAGATGTGTTATCTCCCAACCCTGTGGGATTTTTTTTTTAGTCTGAACGCATTCTATGTCATTATGAATAAACATGGCAATTATGTAAAGGATACACTCTAAGACTTTTAAACTGTCCCTGTATTTACCATGCGTACAGAACATCTAAAACAGAAGGAGAGGGATCTAAGTAGGTGCTGCACAGACATCTGCATTTAGATTAAGCGGTGCACAGGAGGTGTAAAGCTGTGTGATGTGGGAGATCAGGGTCTCTTTCTCCTCTTTCATGGATCTAATGGCCAAGAACCCCTTAAAGGTACCACAGAGAATATTTTCCTCTTGGTTTTACTTCCTAATCTGGAAAAATGGATTTAGTGGGGTAACACTGTAGGTTTCTGTCTAACCAATGGACCAAAGAGTTGCCTCTAATCCAGTCTCCATTAAATCTCACTGCAAAGCCTGTCGAAAAGTTTTCTAAACGAGTGAGGAACAAGGTGAATTTAGGAAAGGATGGCAAAAGTGGTAGGTATTTCCCTCAGTCTGGTTCTGTGTAAGCGTTCATATTTTACAAGAGAACTCCCTAGCAAATACTTTGCTGACATTCTTTGCTCCTAGACAAAGTAGCAACAAATCAAAAAAGTATTTTGTGTTATTATTTTTCTCTTCTCAGTGTCCAAGCTTAGAGCCTATAATTCTTATTCAAACAGCTAAGTTATATACATGGGTACAAAATGAAGAATCTAACTGTTAAGTGATCTTTTTGTAAGAAGCTGGAATGGAAAGGTATAGGATCAACAGTCAGTGAATGATAAATGAATTAAAAAAGACACTTTATCCGCTCTACATAGTGGAAGAAGTGCATGGGCTAGTGGAGGAGGCACATGTTTATTAATGAGAAAAATAATAAAAAAGCTGTCAGCAGTGCCTTCCTCAAGGGACAAGGTCAATGAGGCAACATTAATAATGTAGCACATCAAGAATAATGAAGAAACTAAAACTTGATATATTGTTTTTAATTTCTTTTCAAAATGCAATTACATTTCCAAAAGTATCAAAGTTAATGAAAATTTTTAAAAGGAGTCATCGCCAGTCACAGGAATTATTTTCAATTACATGATACTCACACAAGTCCATACCAAAGTACTAGTGTGGGGTAAGTATCAGACCAGACAGATAACAAAGGTGTTCTTTTGTTAACACAGGAAAAACAAATGTAGATTTTGACAACAGTAGGTTTATGAACTTTATGAAGTTTATACTGAGCTTCCTATGTGAACCCTATATTTTTAGTATGTGCACTATCACAATACCTTATGATCTTTTCCTCTTTTCCACAATTGTGTTTATAGACTAGTAACTTCATATCACACTTCATAAATATAAATTAAGACATGAAATTATAAGGGATTTGTCTGGTGACAAACTTGTCTGTAAAAGTTAACAGCCACACACCTGTCTTCTGTGTGTAGTGAGTTAAAAACTTGCCTTTTTGTCATTCAGCATAGCATCTTAAACCCATTTCCTTCCACGCATGGCAGTTCACTTGGAGAGGGTCATAAGACTGGTGATATGCTTTGACTTGTACCTAACTAAAACCTCTAGACTCCATGTTTGGATAGGAAAAGAATACTAACTTAAAAAAATATATCTCATAATTGCTGCTGTTCTTGTAGTGTGCAGGCGTCTGCCTCTACTGATGCACAAACCAATTAATTCCTGTCAACACTGGGACAACCACAAACCCACAAAATGAGAAGTCAGCGATGGAAATACACTGTGAATAAAATGTGAAAGCAGACTCTTCTCCTTATGTGCCCTCTTCTTTTTTTTCAGTGTTGATGTTATGTTTTGGGGTTTTACTTTTTTTTTATTTTCTCTTGTGCTTGCATCCCTTGTCCTTCTCACTTCAAAAGAATGCAGAAACCTGATGTAACTTGCTGCTTGAACTAAGTTGCCTTAATAACCACCCCTCTGCTGAAGATAAACCAGGTCATGATTCCACAGTGTGATGTTACAGGGACATTGCTTTCGTGCCCTACAGTAAGGTTTTCCTTTCCACTGGCTGCTCCTATTAAGTTTCTGTTACTTCATACGGAGAACAAAAGCAAAGGATCCAATTGCCTCACTATTATAAATTAAATAGGAGGACACCCACTACAGGAAAGGATGGGATTTTCGAAGCTTATATGAGAAATATACAACTAACAAAACCCCCTTGGGAGCACAGCTCTTGATTCCAGAGAATAACAAAAAGGCTAATAAAAGATAGAAAGGAAGGCACCAAAGAAAGTCTTTGACGAGAGTCTTATAAAGACAAAAAAGATCACTTCAAGAAAACAGGAAGTGTGGACATTTTGTAGCTATTCTATGCCTTGCAAAGCTACCTAAGTGAGCAGAAGGGTACAATATCAAAATTCATATCTGTAACTCTCTGTTCCCCCTGGAAAGTTCTCAAATGCAAAGACCTATGGTTACTGCATTTGATGTGCTCTGAATGATCTGACTATCTGCAAAACTTAACATTTAATTGTCTAAAACATCAGTCTATTTGGAATTCTTTAGAATTAAAAATCTGTTGGTCACTCATGTTTTCATCTCATGATTCCATGACAGTGTGATGCTACTCCATGGCAAGTTGCATTAGAGATGCAGAGTATGGTCACTTAGCACGTTGCCATCCATCAGCTGGGCCACAGTGACTCGTATACCTGTGCTCAGGCTAGCAAAACTGTTAGGTAAAATCTGTTAGCTCTAATTTTGTTTCAACATTTTTATTCTTTTTACAAGGCATTAAAGTGGTCTGTTACGCAAACTATTCCCACTGCAGCTTTCTCCTGGCAGCCCTCATATGCTGGCACACATCTGGGAGGCTGTACAGCAGCTTAAAGAAGTGATCTGTCTGAAAACATTCTTGACTGAAAAAGTAGGTTGCTTTCCAGATGGACCAGTCACATTACCCGCTGTGCTTTAGAGCTACTGTAATGTTGTTTCTGGCATGGTGGGGGATGCAGGAAGGATCATGGGAGAGTTGTGCTGTACCTTTGGGCTTATTTGCTGGACAAAAGTGGTATTTCTGGCTCAAACCTTATTACTGAGGCACCCTGACTCTTTAAATTCAGTCAGATGCTCTTAGTTACAGCTACTTCAGGACTATCCTGGAGGGAGGAACAACATAATATTTACTCTTTATTTTCATTTGATTAATGTTTTAAGTTTCTGATTATTTTAGAATAACAGAGATAAGGGAAAGGCTAAAAAAAAAAGTCAACAATGGAATCATGAAGGACATTATCAGCTGATAATCATAGGATCATAGAATGTCCTGAGTTGGAAGGGACCCACAAGGATCATCGAATCCAACTCCTGTCTATGCACATGACAGTCCCAAAAATTGCACTGTGTGCCTGAGGGCGTTGTTCAAGTGCTTCTTGAATTCTATCAGGTTTGGTGCCATGATTACTTCCCTAGGGAGCCTTTTCCAGTGCACCAGAGGGTGAAGAACTTTTTCCTAATATCCAGACTACACATACCCTGGCAGAGTTTCATGCTATTCCCTCAAGTCCTGTCACTAGTCACCACAAAGAAAAGATCAGCTCCTGGCCCTCCACTTCCCCTCAGTATGAAATTATAAACTGCAATGAGCTCCTCCAGGCTGAACAAACCAAGTGACCTTAGCTGTTATTCATGTGCCTTCCGCTCTAGAATCTTCACCATCTCTGTGGCTCTCCTCTGGATGCTCTCCAACAGCTTCATATATTTTCCATATTGTGATGCCTAAAACTGCACACAGTACTTGAGGTGAGGCTGCACCAGCACAGAATTGAGTGGGACTATAACCTCCTTTGACCAGCTAGCAGTGCAGTGCTTGATGCACCCGAGGACACAGTTGACTCTTTTGGCTGCCACAGCAAACTGCTGATTAATATTCAAGTTGCTGTCAACCAGAACCCCCAGATCACCTTCTGTGGGGTTGCTCTTCAACCTCTTGTTCTCCCATCTGTATGTACATCCAGGGTTGCCCTGTCCCAGGTGCAAAATCCAGCACTTGCCTTTGTTGAACTTCATACAATTCTTACAATACTTGCCCTCTAGTCTGTCCAGGTCTCTCTGCAGGGCTTCTCTGCCTTTGAGGCAGTCAACAATTTGGTGTCATTGGCAAACTTACTTCGTATATCTTCCAGTCCTGCATCAGTGTTGTTTATGGGGATATTGAAGAACACTGGCCCTAAAATAGAGCCTGGTGACACCCCACTAGTGACTGGTCACCAGCTTGATGTAACCCTTTGAGCTCAACCTGTTAACCAGTTGTTCACCCGTTGCATTATCTACTTATCTAGCTATATGCTGTATGTTTTGTACAGAAAGATACTGTGGGAGACAGTGTTGAAGGCTTTACTGAAATCTAAAAGATTACATCAGCTGATTTCCCTTGTTTGACAATGTAGCTAACCAGTGCTGGCTGCAACCAATGACTGTGTCGTCGTTCAGATGTTTTTCAATAACTCTAAAGATAATTTTCTTCATGATTTTACCAGGTACAGAAGTGAGACTAACAGGCCTCTAGTTACCAGGTTAATCACTGTTGCCCTTCTTGAAAACAGGGACAATATTTTCCAGGTTCCAGCTGATTGAGACCTACCCAGATTCCCAAGAGTGTTGAAAAATCATTGAGAGGCCATGTGATGACATCACCCAGATCTTTTAAGTGCACTTGGTTGAGACCCATGAGGCCCCATAGACTTTTATAGATCTAGCTGGAGCAGCAAGTCTTGCACAAGGTCAGGGTTGTCTGAGAATTTAATATTCTCAAACTAAAGGGTCTCTAGCTTACAGCTTTGAGGGCCCTGGAGCTAATAATTGGTGTTGAAGACCAAGGCAAAGAGAACATTAAACATCCTTGCTTTGCCTATGTCACTGATTGTGAGGCGAACATCTTCATCACATAATAGGCCAATGTTATTTCTGGTTTTCTTCTTGCTATTAACATATTTTTAAAAGCCCTTTTTATTGTTCCCAGCAGTACTGTCCAACTTCAACTCTATTTGGGCTTTGGCCACGCAAATTTCCTCCCTACAGTGGTGAGCAGCATCTCTGCAGCCCTCCCTGATGTTGTCTGCTTTGTTTGTTTGTTCCTTAATCCTTACCCCTTGTTATCATCAGCTGCAAGCTCTGTTTATTCCAGTTCGTCTGTTACATACAGCACTACCTCCCCACTTCCCGTGCCCTGCCTCTCTCTCCTGAAGAGCCTATGACCTTCCTCCATGACACAACTTTCACAGGACTCATCCCATCAGGTTTCACTTTTGCCAATGTCACTGTATCTCTGAGACTGCGCCAAAGCTTCAAGCTCTTCTTGCTTGTTCCTCATGCTGTGCACATTGGTGTAAAAATAGTTTAAGTGTGGTTCATTATACCCATAACCTCATGAAGCAGGCCGAAAGATCTCACTAGCAGTTAGCCCCTCAGAGTTTGGGATGCCATCCCATTGTGGCATACGGCCCTTGGTTGCTGATGGCAATCAGAATCACTTTATTGTTTCAGAAGCTAGAATTTATACTTTTACAGAAAGGATAATGACCAATTACCTTCATACAGAAAGGGCACTGACCAATCAGTAAGTAACATCTTCATATACAAAGTATATTGATGAATTGGCAAGTGACATTTTCATATACAAAGGATAGTGACCAATTAACAAGTAACACTTAATAGATAAAAACAACTACCATAAATGTGATAAGAACAGTGCACTTCAGAGACATGTGAATGTGATAAGACTGACGCTGTGAGCTGCGGGGAGGACAGCATGCTAAGACTGTGTAGGGTGCCAAGGCCTCTGTGTGCAGCTGCAAGGCTCCTGCTAGCTGACTGCCATTTTCTCTCTCAGGCTATCTAACTTCTTTCTTGTGAGAAACTGACATCTACTTTGTCTAGTTTCTCTCCGGCAGGAGCCTGGCCTTTTCAGCCTTCAATGACACACCACATCCCATTGCTTGTCAGTGCGGGCCTGGATCTGTCCCATTCCACCTTCCAACCTAGTTTAAAGCTCTACCTATCAGCCCTGCCAGCTCTTGTGCAAAGACCCTTTTATCCCTCGGAGTAACGTGCATCCCATTGGGTGACAGCAGACCTGGTGATGTATAGACCCTCCCATGACAAAAACCCCTAGATTCTGCTGATGACATCAATCTCACAGCCACATGTTGATCAATTGGGTCTTCCTGTTCCTTTCAATATTCCTCTAGAACTGGAAGAAGGAAGGAAACTATCACCTGTGGTCCTGATCCTTCAACCAATTGTCCCAAGGCCCTGAAATCTCCACCCTTGGACTGCTAGTTGCTACCTCATTGCTGCCAACTTGAAGAACCAATAGAGGATAATAATCCAAGGGCCACATTAGACTGGGGAGTTTCCTAGTAATGTCACTTGCCCAATCCCCTGGGAGGCAGTAGACTTTCCTGTGGGTTTGGTCTGGTCAGCATATTGGCCCCTTTGTTATTCTCAGAGTGCAGTCACCTTAACAACTACTCTTCTTTTTTTCTTTACAAAGGTAGTTGTAATGTGTGGGGTAGGCTGCCTTGCAACTCCTGCATCCCAGAAGGACCTTTGGCCACATCATCAGTTGTCTGTCAGTTACAAGGCCTCATACCTGTTGTATAAAGGCACCTTGGAAGATGAGGCAGGCTGGGAGGGGATATGCCTGCCACTTTCGGCAGTAGCATATTTCCATTCTCTTCCTTCATTCAGGTCTCTTCCTTCTGCTTGGTGGTGAGAGGGCAGGAGATACTTTGTTTCTTGATCCTGTTGTTTATTTTGGTATTAAGGTTAAAAATAGTTAGAGAAAGAGAAATCTAGCAGAGAGTAAGCATCTTTACTAAGAAATATTTAAGAAAAAAAAACTAGACAAAAATATTAGAAAAATATAATAACTCAGTAGGGCCTGTTACGTGTGTATTTCTCACATTTAAAATATATTTTTGCACTGAGATAAAGAGAAAGATAAGAAACATTCTGTCACTAGAAACAATAAAGAAAATTCACTCCCAGACTTCCTAGGGTTTTGAGGTTGCTTTCAAGGCCTGTTGTTTCTGGTTATTATATCTGTCTTCAGTTTTAGGGCAGGCCTGGAGTTTCCTCCTTCTGAGATTTGTTGCATGATATGCCTAGGGGCAGGCATTTAAAAGCAATGCTTTCCAGAGTCACTGGGAGTCTGTTTGCATTGTGTATTCAGCCCATGTCTATTGTGTACACTCCTTTATTGGAAAGAAGTACACAACACAACAGACCCTACAACAAAGGATAAGAAAATGGTATTTCTTTTATCCCCACTTTTCCTTTGACCTCACAGCTGAACGAATAACTTAAACAAAGACAATCTGAATGAATTTTAGGGATCAGTATCATATTGCTCCTGAACAGTCAGTGTCACACTTCACACAGATCCTCCTGCCTTCTTTCTGCTTAAAATCTCATTGTTTTGAGGCAAGATGTGTGCAGTGCTGAGCTCCCTGGCTGGCACTTACTTACCTGTTCCAGAGATCAACCTCATTTGTCTGTGAGTCAATCCCTTGGAAATTATGTTATGTGTCACAGCCGAGGAAGTCTGGTAGTATGAAATTATTAGTATGAAAAGATGAAACAGTAAACAGCATTAAAAGAGCTGCTCATGACTCTCTGTGTGAAGCAAAGAAAAATAAAAGCCAGGCCCAAGTCCAGACATGTTAAGCTGTCTGGTATATTTCAAGAACAACAGATACTTTCACAAAAGTTACCTGATATATCTTCCAAAGACTAAATACAAACACAAAAAACAGGCTTCGATTGCTCATTTATGCAGTAAATTACCAGTGGTAGAAGCTCAGGAAGAGATCCTTGTGAAACAGCAAACCAAGATGAGAAGCCTCATTATCTCCAACATCAGTGCAGTGGAATCATGGCATAGTATGCATTTGCACCATGTATTGTTAACGTTTCATGCAATCTAGTTATTTAACTTATTTTTAAAAATGTGATAACCAGCTGCTGTTGCAAGCCTATTAATACCCTGTCCTTCTTTGAAAGTATTATGGTATATGGTACTAGGGTATATGGCTAGGAGTCTTTGTGTGCCCTTGCTGAGTCTTGCCCAATTATTTTGTTTTCAAGGAAATAGAGGGGCCCACTGCCCCTCATTGTCATCACCCTGCTCCCCTTTTCTCAGGCTTTCAGGGCACCACAGCCCCTCTCTAATATACTAAAATAATAATAATAATATATTAATAGCAAAAGGAGGCCATATGAAACCCTCCATCCCCTAATGGATGCACGAGGGAAGTTAGTGACGAAGGACAAGGATAAGGCTGAGGTGCTGAATGAATTCTTTGCCTCAGTCTTTAATAATAAGTA
>VWZX01000648.1:170603-188306 GCA_013399015.1 Galbula dea
CCCCCCCCAATATCTTCGGTACATTTGTTATTTTCTCAGCTTTGATACTTTCACAAGTGTTTTACCTGGTAGTGACAGGGTATTATCACCTGCCTGGTTCCTGTTAGACATCCCACTGGTTGCTGCTGTTATAATCAGGTAGAAGGGAAAGTCTGAATTTTAATGAATCTTTTAGACTGGAAAACAATGCTACAAAGGATCACATGGCCAAAAATTTTCTACGGCTATGGATTGTGTGAGTATCACAGCTTAACTTTCAGCTAGAAAAAAGAATAGGAGAGGGGAGGCCGATAACAGTGACATCCTGCCCTATTGAGAAGAGCATTGACAGGTACCCGGAGCTGTGTGCTACCTGTCTGCTTGCATGTGAAAAGGCAGTTTGCCCTAGCACTTTAGGTTAACAGTTATGCATACTCTGCACCAAATTCTTTCCTTTGGAATTAAGCACCAATTTACCAGATTTTTCAGGTACAGCCCGAGCTCCCAGGACACATTGCAGTTGAGGAGGGGAGATCCCTTTGCCTGCAGTACACGCCCGTCTTCCCCTCTGCCCCGACCCGAGCTCCGGCCCCCGGCTGGTCGAGCATCCCCCACTTACCACCCCGGAGGCAGCCGGAGCTGCGGGGAAGCGATGGGGGCAGGTCTGGGAAGCGGCAGCGAGGAGGTGAGGCCAGTGCTATATTTGAGCCATGCCGGCCTGCCGTTCGTTCTGTTAGAGCAGCCCGCTGCCGGCTTGCGCTCTGCAGCCAGCCAGACCGCACCCATGGCAGGCTTGGCAGAAGCGTGGAGAAATGAACTTCTCTTTTTGGAGGAATTAACTGAAAAGCCCTTCCTGACTACTTAAATGTCGTCCTGTGGAGTAGGGGTGGGGAAGCACTGAGTTAGAACTCCGTATCAATTTAATGTTTTATCTAAAATTGAAATGTAAACTGGGACCTAACAGATAAGCAGATGTGAATCCGTGAGTATAACTAGGGATAGTTAGGCTTAAGAAGATGTTAGCAGGTCGTGATGACGCCCGGAGGAGCCCAAAGTTAATCACGCCTCGCTTACATGTGTTCTTACAATTGGACAAGCCGTTTAAGTTTTTTGATCTGAGAGGTTCCTGTTGTTCCCAGCTGGCCTTTGAATGAGACGGAGCAGAGCTAGAAAACATCAAAAGCAAAGAGGGGTTTGAAGTGCTGAATGCAACCACCAATAAAACTAAATGTTTACAAAACCTGGGAAAATCCAGGGAGATTTCCTACACCAAATTGAGCAAAATGAACCCCCTACGCTGAGGAATCCTCTGTCCTGCCTACGAGTTTTGAATCCACAAGTACCATGGCAAAGATAATGTATTAACTGCTGCTAATGAGCGCAAATATGGGTATAACCACTGGGAAGTACTGCTAGTGTTTAAAAACAAACAAACAAAAAAAGCCCGAGAAAGAAACAGAAAAACTCTCAACTGCCTTCTTGGTACCTGTCTGGACTGCCTGCCAAATCCCTGCCTGCAGCAGCTCCCCACCAGGCACTAGAGGAGAGGGAGCTTGAACCTAGCCCATCTCCTCCACCTCCCTCTGAGGTGGGAGCCCAGACACCTGGCCTATCTTCAACGATACCTTCTCTCTACCCCCTGAGATGCAGGTGGATACTGGAGGGAGGATCAGGGGATGCTTTTTCTTTTGCTAGTATTTGCTCCCTAGGTAACTGAGCATATCCATTTTTTTCGATCCCTCCTGGATGTCAGCTCTACTGTCTTCTAAGGAACATTCCTCATTCCTGCCTCAAAATGCCTTTTTCTTTCCTATCCGTACCATTACTGTTATCCACTGGGTTAGCTAAAGAGGTCCCATATATTGAGTTCTTTCTCTTTGTACACTGAGGAAATAACCTTTTTCCAACAATTTACTCACTGTCCTCACAACAGCCTGGAGTTTTATCCTTCCTGGCCAAAGTAGTCCTGTAGATGGTTGCATAATCCCTACGAGGGCATTATGACCTTTTTTTCTGCCCCCCCCCACATTTCCCCATGATATGGCAATAGGTTGAAGGAACATTATTTTTGTTTCCTTCTACATCTGCCATAGTGACTGATATACTCCCTGCGTCTAAAGATGATGCATTTATCATCCCTTAAGTAGGACATGCCTGACAACCCTTCTCTTTCTAACAGACCACTGTGATAAACAACAATCTATTATCTGCTGCTTTAGGCAGCTGTCCTGAAGAAGTGCCCTTGCACACCCTGAGAGAAAGGCTGATAGTGTGGAACTGTTGGGCCATATCCTACATAGGGCACAGAGCCCTTCTGTGTATGCATGCTTCTGAGATTTCTGGGATGTGCAGGCCTTGCTGGGGACATGCAACAGTTGGAAGTGGGGTGTGCTGGAGCTACTGCTCTCAGACTTGCCAGCATCCGTGGGTCTGTCAGGAAGATGGAATTTGTATGCACAGGAAATGAGATGCATGAGCCAAGTGGTGTGCCAAAGTGCTCAGGAAGCCTTAAGCAGGCACTTGAAGAGAACATCACCCTTGAGTGCTCCACTAATGGCTTGAACCACTGAGCAAACAAAAATCAGAGTTCATCTGAAAATGTGTAAGGTATATGAAGAACTCATTTCTGCCAATCCTTCCAGCTGCATTACCTCTTGCAGGACTGTGCTCTGTGTTACCTTCTGAAAACTCTACAGCTGCCCATCTTTATGAGACACCTATGGACATGCCTGTCATTATGCACTCTTAGGTCTTTGCAGGGCCAAAACTCTCCCTCACTATAAAATTATTGCAAAATTTTGGTAGACTGAAAAATGTTTGTCCACAGACATCTAACTACAAATAGAAACAGTTTAAATACATGGTATGTGTTAAATGAAATCATAATTCCACCCAGTGTTATAAATTTTTAGATCTACTGCAGCTAATTTTCAAGTTTGTTTTGTTTTATTTTACCGAAAACAAAATGTACCTTAGGCTGTCTATCTTTATTAAAAATCAGTCAATTTTTCCCTCACACTTTTCTCTCTTTGCTTATCTGCAGAGCGCATGTAGACCTGTTTGCTTAAATCAAGCCTTATGATTCACCAGCACATCAAAAGAGCAGCCCCTATCATGTCTGTTTTATTATTGCACCTTGTCTCCGTGATCTCCTCTGCATCTATGCTGCAGAAGGAGGTCCCTTTATCAATTCCCTAGCTTTCGGTCTGCTCTTAGTGGAATCTGAATTAGCAATCAGAATAATAATGATTTACCTCCAAGGGAATGTGAAAGCAAGCCAAGTTCCTTTGGTACTGGTACGCAAGGAAATCAGTTTGATATTGTTTACTCGTCCCCTGTGGATTCACCAGATGGCATCAGACAGCATTATCTGGAGTCCATGCTGAAAAAAAGAGGCAGGGCATGAGCTGCAGGAATTGATAATGTGAACTTACCAGGAACCGTTCTGAATTTTTGTAAGGATATGGCTTGTATTTCATCTTTGTTGTAAAACGTGTAAGGAACCAAACTTATTGTAGCACACTTGGCCCCCTAGCACGCTAAGCAAACTAGTTTATGAATGATTTTGGCTACTCTCCTAATAACTGCTTCCCCTGGAGAGGATGCTCTCACTTGGTTGGGTTGAAGGTCCTGAGCAGGTCAGCAGAGAAGAGGTAATGGGAAATGGAAGATTGCAGCTGTTTCCTACTAGTCTAGTATTGTTTGAATTCAGTAAATATAGGATTTAGTTTTCTGTTCCTTAAATATCCCAAGCATAAATTATTCACTCAAAATACGTTTGTCAAAGAACAGAAGCACTAGAAAAATAGAAGTGGAAAGCCTTAGCAGTGCCTGAGCCAGCCACAGCTTTACTGACTGGAGCGCAAATCACTCAGTATAGCCTGATGGCCCTGCCCAGAGGAATGGAGGGGGTGATCTAATCATTATTTTCCATCTCATTGCTGTGATTCTTTTATTTGAATTGTTTCCAGGCCAGATTCTGTTTAGATAACCGATGTAAGCTTTCTTGTTGTGAATACTGCAGCACTGATTTATAGCTGCTGAGCGTCTGCCTTTGAAGACTGTTTTAAATTTTAGAATATTGATTTCCTTTTTTTTTCTTTTTTTCCCCTTGGTGCTGGAAGAAAGCCTCTTGGTCAGGTCCCTGGTTGTGCGATTTGCAGAAGTGTGGTGGTGCCATCATTTGTAAAAATGAGTGACCAAAGAGTTGAAAAGTTCAGCAGCCTTCGCTACAGGCTGTTTAATCACTGTAAAAGGGGCCACGGCCTCAGAAATTCACTTGACAGATACGCTTACCAGGTGGGACCCATCCTGCCGCTGCTGAGGGACAGAACGGGAGGGAAGAGGTGGGCATAGCGATCCTGGAGGTGTGAGAAAGAGGGCCCAGATAAGGGTATCTGTGGGGAGGATGTGAGGCCATTTTAGCTTGATACCTGTTCAGGTCAGTCTTCCCTCGCAGATCTCTTTGCCCTTGATGCTTCCTTCCCAAAACTATCTCTGGTGGCAGAGGACAGTCTACGAAAAAGAAGTGTGAGGACTGAGTATAAAAATAGTTTGCAACATGCCATTGGTGGACACCAGACAGATTACCTCCCAGAAAACATCCAGGGGGGTGGTAGACACTGTCACCCTGAAGGTGAATTTTGGTCCTTGAAGGATAGCATTTATTCTGGTTCTCGCAGGGACAGTGCTGAGCTGCACTCTCACTGTTAGGATGCCCCCACCCCTGCTGGACTTGGAGGAGCCGCTGAAGGAAGGGGCAGTGTGGTGGAGGCCACCCGGTGTGCCTTTGTGTGAGCTACCTCATAGGGTGTTGAAAATTACTGGAGACACAAATCATGCATGGGCTTATCGTGTGACAGGGCCCATGAGATCAAAAGGGCCTGACCAGGAGACCCAGCCAGCCTCCAGTCGTCCTAGTGACTTCAAAGACGGCCGGCCCAGACGAACGGGTGTCTGTCAGGATAAAATAGGTCTCTTTATTTTAACAAAGTTTGATACAGATCTACCTTTCTTGAAGCTGCTAATTACACTGGTAAGAGTATCTATTGTCATCATACCCCCAACTCTCTCACGAGTTGTTTTTTTAGCAAAGGGAACATACACCTGCCTCCAGAGCATCCCAGAGGAGACTGAGTTGCATGAGGAGTACAGCCCAACCTTGTGCTGTCCCTCCTACGGTTATCTGTGTTGACAACAGTGATTAATAACATGGTCTGCTAATAAGAAGTAGGATTCAGAGCTGGGAGTCTACTGGCTGTATCTGTTCTGTATCCTCATTTCATAATTGAAAAAGTAAAAACTCAAGCTTTTACTTGATTTTTGTGCTAAATTATTACTCATTAAAAGCTCGTGATGATAAAAAGAACTTAAAATCCTCATATGTTCCAACCGGTTTTTGATATATTTATGAGGCATACAGTGACACACATATTTATATATGAACACAGTACATGTTTAGGTATTTAGCTGCCAGGGAAAGCGGGTGTTTTTGTTCACATGCAACGTTTATACCATATGCCAACATTCCAACCTAAGTAATGGACTGTCATGATCTTTTTGAAAGACTTACACAGTGCCAACAGCTCGGTTAAACATCATAGAAAACCCGCTCTTTACCCTGCAAGGAGAGCATGGTAAGGGCAAAGGGTTCACACAACCTTCAGACAGCTTTTCAGTTGTGTTTTTTCCAGATTGCCCTGTCCTAGCAGTCCCGCAGGGATGGGGTGGCTGTGTTGAAGTTGATGCAGGGGTGGTTGTCAGACCTGGCCCCTGCCGCAGCCTCGCATCGGGGCAGTGGTTTTATCTCCTGGAACAGTGCTGATTCAGGGCCCATGATGGTGGGGCTTTCTGCAGTCTGCTGGTTTAAGTGCAGTGCTGCTTCAGAGGTGTGTTGGGGCTTGATGGTCTGGTTTAGCATCTTACAGCTGGTCCAGCTCTGAGGGCTTGGGAGAGCAGTCCATCACCAGCCAGGATGCAGGGACTAAGTGTATGGGCTGTCTTCCTTTCTGTATTGCTTTTCTGGCCCTTTCACTGGGATTTTCTCTACCCTCACTAGAGCCTTGGGTGTCTGGACATGTTTAACTACTATTTTATATGACTTTGGGGTGGGCAGCTTCTCATCTGCAGGGTAGATCCTGCTTGTTTTGGCCTGCTCATGTTCTTGACATTTAAGTATGTGACTAATAAGGCAAGTGAGCAGTGATCATTAGCTGCTGCACTGAGGTGAGCTTTAACTGCACAATACAGGTCTAAATCATAAATGCAGGGAGGCATGCAGACCCACTTCAGTGCTCATCACCTGGAGCATTTCCCAGTGCAGCAGATTCCAGTTTGTAAAGGACTTTCTGGTTTAGAAATAACCTGGAAGGATGCCTCAAAATGTCACTGCTGATGCTTCCTGTGAGTGCTTTGAAATGCTCATTTCTCACAGATGCCAATTGCCTGTAAGGCAGTGTAGCTGGGAATCTGGAAATACCTCTTCTTATCTCTTCCCCTATTCTAATGTGCCTCCTAGCAGAAGAAAGTCCAGAGAGTGAGTAGCATAGAGTCATTGTGCCAGTTGTATGCTCCCCAGAAATCCCTCGCTACTGCTTTTATGGCAACCTTCCAAGCTTTTAGTACTGTGAGAATAATGCAAAGTGAGCCTCTTTCCTGTCTGTTTTGAAGTTTGGGTTTTGTTTTTGTTTTGGATGGTAGATTAACCCACAGCAAATCTCATTTTAGTATCCAGATCCCTGATATGAGTAATAAAAGAACCCCAGCCCCTTTTTTCCATCCCTCTATTACTGTTGGTACCTACAGTGGTGTTCCTTAAGCATCAGTTGCAGCTTGCATTAGTGTATAGTTTACCCCAGTAACTTGCAGACTGCTGGACAAGTGGAGAGAAAAGTATTGGCCAGCTAACTATTTGTTTAGTTGTGTACTCATCACCAAGGGATTGCAAGAAAACAATAAAAAAAAAGCAACCTATACACGTAATATTGTTACTACTATCAATTAAATTATCTTTCCACCAAAGCTAAGCACTTAGTAGTATACCTGCTTGTTTCCTGGCTTGGTATGAAGTGTCAGGTCTCCTGTCAGGAAAGCAGTTACCCATATGAGCTCAAAATATACTTAGCATACTGTAAGCATACTGGTTTCTATTACAAGTACATTATTATACCACCACTTCCATGTAGCTGGCAGAAATTAAGTCAGCAAATGCTTTGGGAAAGACAGCTTGACAGGACTACAGTTTTATTGGAATGTTTTACTCTATAAGCACCTCCACACATTTTGAACATTTTAGGCTAGTGGATGGATACAAACATTGCCAGGAATTTATATCACTCTGTATTGCATTATTAAAGTAAAACCTTCATATATAATAAAAACCTTTTCTACAATCTTTCCTATAATAAAATGTATTATTATTTATTTAATTTGCATCTAAAAATTTTTAGTTTTATAACAGTTGTGATAACCTTTAATTACGTCTTCTAAAAGCATAACTGGTTTGTTTGTGTGGCCAGGATTGTGGAAAGCCTTAGTAACATAGTCAATAATCAGCAAAAACTTAATATCCAAGCCTTAAATTAGGGGAAGGAAACCTACTCTTCAGGTTGGGTTGGTAGTTTCAAGACCATCTTAATTATTTGAAATTCAATCCTAAAAAAGGCTGAGGATTTTCAGCTTGCATTGCAATCCCTGAGAAGTCAGTGCTCAGGGCTGTGCAAGAGTGGGCCTGAGAAAAGAACATTTTCAAATGCTGAATGCCAAATCCATCGCTGCAATAGCTGATCTGGAATTGAACCTGCTTGCACCACACATTGGTTTGGCTCCAAGACAGTAAAGGAGAGAGCTTGTCAAGACAAAAGTACACTAGCAGGCCATGTGAGAGAGGCCAAGTACAAGTTAAAACACATCCTTCTGGCTGCCAGGAGTGCTGCATAATTATTTGAGAGTGCTGCTCTACAAAGTTTCACTAAATTGGCCTCTTTAATTTTACATATTAAATGCAGCAAGTCCCATGATGGGTCTTTTCATTTCTTTGTAAACTGCAAGGCTTGTTTGTGAAATCTGATTGCTGCTCTCCTTCTTGCCTCCAGACCACGTCCTGTTCGTGTTCTGAAGTAAATATATGTAGCTAGTCCTGTATTATTTGAATTACTGAACTTCTGTGAACAGCTTCTGTGAAATTAGCTACTCTGACTGCTCTTCTGCATTCAGCTCACATTCCAGGCATTTCATGGGATGTGTCAGAAGACAGGGCTACCTGGCTCTGGAAGACATCCCTATCTACACAGGAGCAATTGAATACACCTGAAGAACAGTCTTCAGCTTCAAAGTCAAAAGCAGACTGCAGTTCCTCCCTCAGGCATATCCAGGTCAGCCACAGGGTTGCAGTTTCTCTGCAAGCAATGGTTTTCCCTCTGTCTTTGTTCTGCTTCGGTCTCATGCAATGAATTGACTGTTTGGGATGAAAAAGTGATTTTCTGTACCAAAAGTCCTTTGACAACACTGTGTAAACCAGACAACAGCAAGAGGGAGAGAGTTCAAGAGGGGGCGTAACAGTAGTCCACTGATAAGGGAAACAGGCAGCTCCATATCCTGCTCTTGTGTTTGCCATATCATACATGGAAGCATTCTCTGGAGCAAAGTCTAGAGCTAGGTTTTATATCTAGGCTTGTCTCTTGCATTGCTTTCTGTAGAGTAAATAATATCAGTATTTCTACAAGAAGCATTGGGCTGAATCGTTTTTTGGCAGAGGATTTGTTATGGTGGATTCTGTCAGCCCTGACCCAGATTTAGCCCCTAGAGTGAGATGACATTTCACATGTTTTCAGTGCTCAGTGCTTGCGTTTTGTGGCTCAGTGATGCAGGTCTTTTGCATTGCCAGTCCGAGGCACCAAGGACTTCCAGCACACTGTATCTGCAGCTACAGGACGTAACATAAACCTATTGATCCTTTTCCAAGGACCAAGTATTCTAAAGTTGTTGCAGCACTTAAGTTCTGTGCATGTATTTGCTGAATCTAGCCCATAGCCTCGTCTTTGAAAACGTATGGTTTGCAAAGAATTATTTCGTTTGTTATGTAAATTATTAAATAAAACATGAAATTATTCCTACAGTTACAGCTGTTTGGTAAACAGACTTAAAGCGCACTTGGGAAAACTCACTCTTCTCTAGGTGCTGGTTTTCCAGTTTTCATAGGAATAGGTAATCGCAAAGCACACAGATTTTCTGCAGTACAGTTCTCCAGGAATCCAGGGCTGTGCATATGTACCACAGGGGAAAGAATGCAACTTTTTCAGGCAATTTCAACCAAAAAATGTGTTTATGTAGTTTGATGTGAAATTCTTAATTGTCCACTCAGTTTGCTCCTAGGTACACCACTGAAGCATGAACTGATATCAAGAACTTAATTTTAAACCTGCATCAAAGTATCAAAGGGAAAATTTGCCCTCAAAGCTATGTGTTCCTTGCTTCCTGTATTTGTAGTTCTGTGTCCTGCTTACATATCTCAGTCATTCTGAGGAAACTTTTATTTTCTATTAACTTCATTTGGGGTGTTTTCTAGCAAAATCTGGCCTCAGTGTAGAAAAGTAAGGTTACCTTAATCTGTATTTTAGGAATGAGGAGACCAATTTCTGCCCAGGTGACTCCATTTCATACATGGAGGGTTGATAATAGTTGCTACCAACATCCCCAAGGACTGCGGAGATACATAGCACAAAGAGCTGTAGTAAGTACTCTCTCTACTTTGTGAGAGCAAGACAGTGATGCTGATGGACACCTTGTTGTCAAGAGTGTCAGCAGCATGCAACATTTCCTAACCATCTCTTGTACTGTAAGGACAAGGGGCAATCTTCAAGCTGCTCTGTGAAAGTGAATGCATTTTACCATCATCAGCTCCTCATACTGTGTGTTAGCAGTATGCTGCCATTCCCTTATCAGACCCATCCTTAGGATTTTTCTGCTACAATCAGTTTTGAAACTGTGTATCAGCAGGCCTGAAGTTAGTGTAACTAACAGTAAAATCTTAACTCTCTTCCACAGGTAAGCTGAATTAAATGGATAGTTAGGCACTATTGTAAAATCCATAGATCTCTGTGGGGATCTTTGATGGTTGTTTAAATCCTCTTTGCTAGACGGTCTGTGTGCAAGAACACAGATCTCATAGACCTTTCAGACAGAGAAAGAAAGAAACTGACTGAATTTAAAAGAAATTAGTAATTTCCTCTGTTGATTACCCATTCCTGTGGTATTGAACCGTCAGCCAGGAAACATGTTTCTGTAAATAAGCATTACTTCTGTAGGTAGGTCAGTGGTCAGAACATCTGACTGGAAATTAAATTACTATCTGTCTCCATTACTGGACAAGTGTGTGACCATAAGCCTCTCAGCCTCTCTGTACTGTAGTTTGTCCCTCTGTAAAACAGGAACAATGGCAATGCTTACCTCCTTTGTAAAGGCCATTTAGATCCAATGATGAAAACCGCTATGCCAAGGTAGAGATAAAAGTTGCTTATTGTCTGAGAGCAATGGCATTTCTTTATAGCTTTGGAGAATCAAAATCTTTGTAGTTTTGGGGAATCAGGTTCAAGTAGAAAACCCCTTGTTTCCAACACTCTTTTTCAAAGTGTGTCTACAACTTGGTGACAGAAGCCAGGGTGTGTTTGAGGGCATGGCTAGTTTCAGCTTGTGGCTCATCCAAGATCATCTGTTTTAAAAACTCGGATTTTGGAGGATCACCATTTGGGGGTAAGTAGAGACCACAGACATGCAGGAAAGAAGGAAGAAGTATCGAATGCACCTTCAGGCTGTAGGTTTATGGAGATAACTACCCTGCATGACATGTAATTTTTACCTGCTGCTTTCTGGGTGTCTCCTGATGTTATCCCTCACTTTCTTCAGATCACTTTTGACCAAGCTGACCAAGATTAAGAAGGACACCCTGTGGCAAGATATGGAGATGGAAAAAATAGCACAAAAATGTGAAATGAGTCAGTTTGAAGCTTAAGGGTTCCTCTCTTGTGAGACTTCAAGGTGGCAGTTTGGCATGGCCTCAGCCCTGCCTTCCTGCTACCTCAGGCCACCAGCTGTGATGGGAAGACCCACCAATGGAAACAAGGAATCTGAAATGGCTTCAGTGTGAAAAAGACATCTTAGTCTTTGATGGATGCGTGAAAGGTATAAGAATATGGTGATGATTATCTTGTGTTCCATTACTGAGTGACTAGGGAGGATATTAAATGGCACATATTAAACTTAAACATTTTAGAGTCTGCAGGATTTGATAACTTCCAGGAGCTCTCTGAACTATTAACATTGACACAATTAAAAATAAAAAAATAGAGCAGTGAAGAAATTGAAAAGGTTTGGAAAAAAGCCAATCTTTTAAAAGAGTAAATTAGATGAATGGGGCACTAAATGCTCCTGAACATGACATCCATCATCGGAGGGAATGGAGCAGCTGTTACAGGTTGCAATCAGCAGAGTGAAGGGTCTTATCCTCCACCACATGCTAATTAAAAACCAATGGCAGTTGGCCTTATACAAAATGACTGCAGATCCCTCCTGAATGAGTTAATAACTAGGAAACCACGAAGTGCAAAAGCAACTGCACATGGGGAGCTGTTGTCCACTGAGGGTGTTTTGCAGATGAAATTGAGAAGGATCTGCTGTACATGTGGTGGCCTTCAACAGGGTCTTTCTCCTAAAAGAAGAAAAAAGAATCACAAGTCAAATGTGGGGCACCTCTTGGGGTAATGTAAAGCTGTGGTAAGAACAGGTTAGTTAAATATGCTGAGCTAGGCTGCTTATCTATCACCGAAATATGAATTTCAAAGCAACCAAGTGACAGATCTGAAACCAAAGAATATAGGCCACTGGGGAGGCTGAAGGTTGAAGAGCACTGTGTTTCCTATAAGAACAAGGGAGCTCTGTGAATAAGCCTAATTGCACAAAGGCTTCCTGCACCTTGTTTTGCTTAGGATACCAAATATGTTCAGAGATAGAAGACATTATTTTTCTATATACAAACTTGTCTGGTCTCATGCATTAAGCAGAAAGCTAATGCAATTTGTTTCTGACTCCTGCTGGTCCATACATAAATGTGTATTTTGTGCATTTTTAGAACTATACAGCTGCTAGTATGTGTTAAACATTACTCTCTAGACTGTGTGAATCAGCCAAAAACTGTTTTAAATTGGGTTAGGAGAGTAATTTGTTTATTCCCATGATGCTATTCCTGCAGTAGTTTCAATAACAACAGCAAATTAAAAATGAAAGCTAAACAACCTGTTCCCTTATGTCTCAGAACAAGTATGGCTGAAGATGCTGGTGGCTTACTTTTTATTTGCCTTTTGCGATATCATGAAATGATGAACACTCATTTTAAAAGATACCATTGAATTTGGATTCCAGGTTGTTTTGTTATGCTTGTCTTCCTCAGGAGCTTTTTTCTCTTTGCTATGCATGTTTTCCTGGTCTTAAGCTGGCCCAAACAGCTACAGCATGACTAAGTAAGTCTCTTGCAAACTATTTTTAAGTTTAGTGTATGTCCTTGGGCTGGCTACAATTCTGGTTTAACAAAATTATCTGAATTCTTTGTAAGAAGAAGAATTGAAATGTTCTGTGAAGGATGTTAGGTCTGAAAGGCTGTGAGTGCACTGCTTTTTGTTAAGTGACACAAGGGATCAGACTCACAGCCTTAGGTTGCCTAAAATAAGCTCAGCTTCGCATACATTCCCACGTAATGGCCCCAAACGTCCCTAGCGAGCAAAGCCCACCTGTGTATATGCAGTGTCCGTTTTGAATCATCCAGCTGCAGATGTTAAGTTAGACAGGTGACTGAGGAATTGGGTCTTCTTGCTCTTTGTTTTGTCAGAAGGGGACTTGGCAGTGCAGGCCTGTGGGGTCCCAGTGACAGAGGGATGGAAGTTCTCCCCTAGCATCTCCCTGATTGCCAGCACTGTCTAGGACTTTGGCAGGAGGACTGGAAGCAAAGCAACTCCCTCTTGCAGCTTGAAAATGCAAGGGGTTTTTCCAGGTCACAAACATCCTCAAAAACCTCCCAAATTATTGTGAGGCTCTGTTCCTTTTGCACTAGAAATGCGGTACAAAAGCACTACAGCTTTTGGTGTGGTATCAAACTTGATCTGAAGAATTAATGGTGATTTCTCACAACCTCCTGGAATTTTCTTTGCAAAATAATGGTGTCAAATTTTGAGATTTGTTAGTGCATTAATGCCATTATTTTTTGGCTATATGCCAGAGATATTCCATAAGACCTGCACACAGCCCATAGGGCTGTATGTAGACTCTTAGATATACTGTATGTTGAATATATGACAGGAGCCAGGCCACATTCTGTTGTACAGACAGGGCTATGCTATCAAAGGGAGGTCCCAAGTCTGCAAAAAGAAAGCCTAAAATACTGTGTTTCTGTTTTCCTGCCTAGATGCTCTGAATGAGATAGTAGAAAGCAAGTCTTCAACAAGTCTTCATGTTACTGACATAAATAAAATGTTTGGGTTTGTTTGTTTGTTTGTTTCTTTTTGTTTTTGTTTCTGTCTTTCTATGGTCAAGCCACAAACTTAATTCACAATTTCCTGAATTACAGAATGCTGATGTAAGGTCTATGTCTTGTAAATGGAGCACTTATAGTGTGTCAGCCAGCTGCGCAGGCAGGAGTAGGGACATGCAGGCAATGAGTTTACCAAGGAAATCAGGGGGAAGGTTACTGCGGGTTTTTTCTAGGCAGTGGAGTGACTCCAGGAAGAGTGCAGTGACCCCTGGAAGAGGTAGGTGGGACCCTCTGTGTGTGCTAGGGGAACTGGTGCGTACAGAGATGGAAGGAAGAGTGGAAGACCCAAGGGAGCGTGGGCATAGCAGGGGGGTGGGTGTGCAAGGTGTACAGTGTGAAACACTGTTTTTGTTTTAATTTCAAGTGTTACAGATGTTTTTTCAGGTACTGGCAAAAAGATCAATGTATAAATGTATAATGCACAAAACCTTATTAGTTATTACTATTATTATTATCATCATCTGTTGTGTAAAATTACAGATATTTATTCAACTTTTACTCTAGTGTAATTTTAACCAGACCTGTGGGTTTGCAAAAGCATGGAATAATAGGAATCTTCAGACATTTTACAAGCAGAAATGCAATAAGATCTAATTGCAGGGATCTGAGACTGTCTGACTGCAGATGGGATGCTATTAACCTCTTTCTGTCTGTAATGGATGTGTCAGAAAATTGCCAGGACAGTGTTAAGCAGTCCAAGTCTATGGGAAGGAACAAACATTTAACTCCTGAGTCTGCAAGAATTTAATCCACTCTTAGGCTGATGCATTTACAAACAGTACTTTCAAGTTGCTTTCATGTATAACCTAACCCATGAATGGAAATGACTGAAGAGCAGTTTGTTCTTTCATTCTAAGTCATGGTCACTTTCATGCTTGCAAGTCCCAGCTACTTTCACCTTTCAACTGTAATATTTTCTATAGGTGGTTGACAGAGGTATACTCAGCATAGGCTTTGCTCTCTGAAAGTCAAGGGCTTTTGGTATTTCCTCCAGGTTCTGTGAAGCATAGTACTAGGCTCAGCTATGTAAAGTCCATCCTATTTTGATCACTGCATATGCAGAGGCTAAATTAATAAGAATGAAAGAAAAAGATGTTCAGATTTAATTTCAGAAAGTAGTGACAATGGAAACCTTTTAGGTGTGTTTAGCACAGTGGTGACCAGTAAGTACATGCTTAGACTTGCTTCACTGATGACCTGCCTAGCCATGCCTGTAAAAGAAAACCAAATCTTGATGGAAGAATTTCCAAAAGTTGCTGAATGAGCTGTGTTCAGCAAATCTGCAAGAATGTAACCCACAGATGACACCTTGTGAGCAGTGCTGTTAAAGTCCTTGTTGTGGAGTGACTTACACTCACATAACCCAAGGTGTGTGGAGCAACCCATGCGGGAGCAGGACTGCCTAATTCTCTTAGCTGCCCAACCTGCCATGAGCAGGAGCCAGAACACCATAGAGGAAATCATAGAATGGCCCAGGTTGGAAGGGGCCTTAAAGATCATATAGTCCTTCCTTAAAGAGCTATAGTTCCATAGTTTCCCAACCCCCCTGCCATTGAGCAGGGATGCTACACAGTAGACCACGTATCCCAAGATCACATCCAGCCTGGCCTTGCACCTGCCCTGGCCAGGGATGGGGCATCCACAACCTCTCTGGGCAGTCTGTTCCAGTGCCTCACCATCCTCTGGGTAAAGAACCTCCTTCTAATCTCTAGTCTAAATTTCCCCTCCTTCAGCTTATATCCATCCCCCCTTGTCCTATTGCAATCTGACCAGCTGAAAAGTATCTCCCCTTCTACCTTGTAGTCCCCCTTTAGGTACTGAAAGGTTGCTATAAGGTCCCCTTGAAGCCTTCTCTTCATGTGGAAGTGTACCAAAAGAAGCAGAATTGAGCCTTTCCTTGTGGCCAAGGAAGTCCTTGACTTTCATGGGGGAAATGAGGAAGTGTACCAAAAGAAGCAGAATTGAGCCTTTCTTTGTGGCACAGGTGCATCAGAAGTAAGGAAACGCTGCTGTGCACCCAGCAGGACACAGCAGGGGAGAGAACACTGGGGACTGCAAACTACGCCCATGCACAGGTCACGATGCAACCAGGCACTATGTGCTGCACCCTGCAGGCCCAGGCACCACACAATGTTCATGTGCAACAGGCACTGCGCTCTGTGTCCTGTGGCCTGTGCACTGCGCAATAGGCACAGAAAAAGAGCATTGCACACTGTATCTCTGGGCCAGGCATCACACAATGGTTACTGCACCCTTTGGAATCGAGCAAGGGACACTGAGTACCACACCCATCATGTTAGGCACTTTGCAACAGGCAGTGCATTCTGCGGCCCTAGTCACTGTGCAGTAGTTCACTGTGCAGTGGTCACTGTGCAACAGGCAGCATGAGATGAGCACTGTGCACCATACCCAGACACCGTGCAACAGTCACCTAACCCAGAAGCCCTGGACACTGCACAATGGGTGCTGCGCCATGGGCACTGTGTGCCTGTAACCACACAACAAACACTATGCAACAGGCCCGTGGCCTTGGCATGGCACAACGGGCACTGCACCCTGTGGCACTGGGCACCGTGCAATGGGTACTGTACACTATGCCTGTGCCCCTGGGCACGGCACAGCAGGCACTACTTCTCTTTGCACCAGGCAACCGTCTGCTTAGGCATAATGTCCTTCTGGATGAAATACCAGAAATGTGGTTACAGCAGTAGTTTTCAAGGTGGGAGGGAGGTTAGGTCTTGCCTAGCCTGTAACAATGTCCAGCACCCTTCCTCCTCAATACTGAGTATTGCTGATTTTGACAACAGACAGATGTATGCTCTGTTTCACTGAATCCATTTTTGTGGTGTATTTTTATACTGTTAGTCAGGACAACTTCACTCACTTCTATGAAAGTAGAGAAGCTAATAATGTAGTTGTTTAAAGCTGAAGCCAATGATGTGCAGCTAAAACAGCAGGTAGCTGTTGGGCTCTGGTGTTCAGCGTTTCCCTCTGCTGGACAAACCGTGCCACATTCAGCTATTTTTACCAGAGCACATCCATTTTGCTAAAACTTACGAGGAAAGGCTGAACAAGCCAGAACTGTTCAGGCTGAAGAAGGCTTAGAGGGTGGGATGTCATTCATGTATATAAAATCCTGAAGGCAGGGTGCAAAGAGGCTCTTACCAGTGATACCCACTGACAGGACCAGAGGCAGTGGACAAACTGGAACACAGGAAGTTCTTGCTGAACACCAGGAAACACTTTTTTACTGAGAGGGTGATGGATCACTTGCACAGGCTACCTAGAGAGATGCTGAAACCTCAGTCCTTGGGAGGTATGAAAACGCTATCTAAACATGATTCTGGGCAGCTTTCTGCAGCAGGGTTTGCGCCAAATGACCTCCAGAGGTCCTTTCCAACCTCACCCACACTGTGATTCTGTGGTCCCGCAAAAAAGGTCCAAGGAACAGTCACTGTTGACGGTGGTAATAAAATACGCTAACTGTATTTAATTCCTTTGTTAATAAAGATTGACTTGATGTTTTGGTGTTTTTCTATTAACTACAGGGTCACAGGAAAGCAACCAAGAACTCTTGATTTCTTTTTCTTATTGATAACATCTGGAAAAGAAGATATAACTTACCTTGACTTTCAAGGCCCAGTGCAAGAAAATGGAAATGAAACCCAAATCCTCAACTTTACTTGAAAAGTGAACATCTTTTAATATGGGAAAGAAAAAAAAATCCTTTTAATTGAGCCCCTTAGTGTAAAGTTCTACGTTATTCACATTATGGTTACACCTGAAGGCATCGGTTAACAACAGGGCATCACAGTATGAGGGAAATTCTGGTGACACTGTAAGACACTGCCTCTATCCAAAAGTGACAAATTAACTAGAAAAGACCAAAACCAGAGTTATGATATCCACATTTTCCTCCTATTGTATCCACACAAACAAGGATGAAGGGGAATAATACTGATCTGCTTCTTGCACTGAGGCGTAAGAATGAAATGCACAGGCTGTGGAGGAAGGGACAATTGGCCTGGGAAAAATACAGGGAAATAGCTAGGAAGTGTAGGATCGGGATCAGGAAGGCCAAGGCGCAGACGGAACTGAACTTGGTGAGGGATGTTGTTATAGTTTGGATTAGAACAGAATTAATTCTG
>VWZX01000653.1:4583-19119 GCA_013399015.1 Galbula dea
TAAAACACCTCATCCACCTCACTACTCTGACTGGGAGGTCTCTAGCACACACCCACAACAACATCTGCCTTGCTGGCCTTAGTTCTAATCCTGACCCATATGCACTCAACCTTTTCATCATCATGCTGCAACTCAACACAGTCATAACAATTCCTAACACACAGAGCCACCCCACCTCCTCTCCTTCCTAGTCTGTCTTTCCTAAAGAGTTTATAGCCACTATGTCATAGCCATCCTGGAGCATCATGGCTTCCAGCTCCTCTTGTTTATTGCCCATGCTTTGTTCATTGGTGTACATGCACTTAAGATGGGCAATATTGTTATCCCCCTCCCCCTTCACATCTAGTTTAAAGCCCTATCCATTAGCCCTGCAATCCCCTGCCCAAAGACCCTCATTCCCCTTTGAGAACAGTGACTTCTGTTTGGTGTCCAAAATCCTGGAGCTGTGTAGGCCATCCCATTGTCAAAAAATCCAACTTTGTGACAGTGACACCAGCCACGGAACCATGTGTTAATTGACTGAACGTGGTTGATCTGTCCTGGATCACTGCCTGCATCTGGAAGAACAGATGTAAAAATAACTTGTGCCCCAGAATCCTTCACCACTCACCCCAAAGCTCTAAAGTCTCTTTTTATTTTTCTAGGACTACCATATGTTACTTCCTCTCTTCCTACATGAAAGATCAGGAGTGGATAGTAGTCCGAGGATCTCACTAGGTTAGGGAGTTTTCTGGTGATATCCCTAACCCTTGTATCCCTTACCTCATATACTCTAGTTCATGTTCTTGACTAGAAGTAGCAGCTTATATCCAGAGTTGTACACCAAATGACCTCATGCTATGAAATGGGTATTGCAATAGGTAACTCAATCTATCCATATAGTATCAATATGTGAAACAGGTTTTATAAGTCTTCCAAACGTGCAGGAAGCAATCCAAAGGGTCTACCAAAGAAAACAATAGTCAATAGAAAGAATTTCTTCCATAATTAGGAAAGGCAACATAAGCAGCCAACAGAGAAAGAAGAATTTGACATGTCTTGTCATGCAGGTCAAAACAGCTCAATTCATGGCGGCTATCCAAATGAAATTATACTTTTCACTGACTGTCAGAAAAACAGCAAGAGCATTCTAGTAACTCATGACCACAGAGTCAATAGTTAGTCAGGGTGAAGGCAAGGTGTATTTCTATAGCCAGTTCTTTCATTATATGAACAGCTAAGTTCTGAAGTGTCTGCGTAGAAAAGATAGTTATTTTACAACTCCAAAAGCAATGTTACTAGTCTAGTAGCAGTGTTTCTCGAGTAGGAGATTATAACTGCTCCATTTATTAGTATCTAAGTCAGGAATCTCTAAAGTATACTTACCATGGTAAGTACAAACTGAACAGCTAGCTACCTCAGCAAACAAGATCAAAATGATGGTGAGAGGCAAAGTTAAAAATACCTTGGAGAGATTAATCCCTAGAATGATACTTGGGGAGTGAAAAGCATAACTTAGAAACGCTAAAGAAGAAAATATATCCTGCTGTGATTGTTTTCTGTAGAATACAAAGGAAACATCTTTTTTCCTCCCTATTTCTTTCTAGCATGCTACTTCTCCCTTATCCAGCATAGATGTGGAAGCTCTTTGCCCCTTTTATGTATGTTTCCCAAAGAAGCTGAGCTTGGCTTTGGACTGACAGGTGGTTCTAGCATCTCTGGGAGGAGTGATGCCGAGAATCTTGCCCCAAAAGGCTCTGTGGAACTGCTCAGAGACAAAGTTTTAGTCTTTAAGCAGCGAGGTATTTATTTGAGCAACGTTGGGGAACCCCCAGCTCATGCTGGACAAAAGGGCTCCGAAGTAATCAACAAAAATCAGACTATTTATACAATTTGTATAAGAGATTACAACATCTTTACATGCATATTCATGTTATTGCAACATCTAATTATAATATTCATAGCAGGTGGAGTCAGGGCGGAGTCAGAGGTGGAGTCTTTCTTTTGGGGAGATTTCTGGTGGTACATCCTGTTACTTCATCCTCAGTGGTCGTGTTTCTGCTCTTCTTCCTCAGTGAACTTTTAAACCCTTCTTGGTTCTGCTAGCTGTAATTTAGGTTGGGTAATAGTTTTCTTTGTCCCTGTTCCTTTCTTGTCTCTATGTAAGATTTATGTTACCATTGTTAATGATCTCTACCTTTCTGTGGTTTTACTGTTTGTTCCTTGTGCCAGCATTCCCTGTACAGATGGTATTTGTCCACTGGTCCTTGAATCCTGGTTCTTTGTTTCTTAGCTCAGAGCTGGCCTTCTAAGTTAACTTTGGGCCTTGCTCTGTTTCAGGAGGATACACAACTGTCAGCAAAGTTGCTCAGGAAGGCCTGGGAATTGGACTGTTTAAGCATAAAAAAAAATAATGATATAATGCCTACATGAGGAAGAATGTAAAATGGAGCATTTATCTTTCTTAAAAGACTATTATCAGAATCACATAAATCAGATTATTACCTGTCAGGATGTGTTAACTTATGTCAGTTTCTGACAGTGTATTTATTCATTACAAATATGAGCAATAGAAATGGACAGAAAATTTCTGATTTGATCATTGTTATCAATTTAGTCTAGGTTTTGGGGCACTGAGTCAGTATTGGAAGAAGAACATGAAGTCTAAGTGTGAGTGAACCTGCAAGCCAAATGAAGTCAGTCTGTTACTAAGATTCTAGAAGGTTGTGGAAGAATATCATTCTCACAACACTTAAGCTTTTCAGAACTTGCCACTAATATAAAGGTAAAACTCTTGACTTCCAGAGGGACCTGTACTTTCTCCACTGCTGTGTGATGGACTAATACTCTACTTGAAAGACATCAAAGCTGGATTTTGGATTATGACATAGGCTGTAGAATTTCAATGATTTCCCATGATGTTGTGCATATGTCAGGTGGACTGAACTGGGTGTAATGACAGTACTGAACTTCTCAAGAGAGAAGACATTATAGTTAATCTATCTCTTTAAAAAAGACAGAGAAGGAACATGCAAACACTTGGAACTGAAAAGAACACCAGTACTGATGTCTTTGCAGACTCCTCTGAAAGGGAGACTATCAAGAGGTTTGGAAGGCTAACTAGTCATCTGTGTCTTAACAATGGACAAACAGTCTCAACAAACATACCAGATAAGCTATTTTAAAGAAGCAGTAATTATGGTTCAACAGGACCCTCTCTGAAATAGTTCTCAGGGAGAAAGGAGTTTAACAGAGCTGACAGACCTTTAAGGATGCTTTCCATAGAATGCAAGAGTTCTCAATCCCCAGTGTCCTGGTTTGAGTTAGAACAGAACTAATTCTCTTCAATGATTTTACTTGTCAGCTAAAGCTCTTCCCAGTAACTCACTTTCTGAAACTAACAGCATGTTTTTGAGACAGTGCCTGCTTTTAGCATTGATACGACCTAGTGTTTAGAGTTACTACCAAGAACGGGTGTGCAGACCAAGATCATTGCTAAATCTTGTGTACCACACTGTAGGGTGCAGAGTAAAAGGTCACACCTGTGAGGAGGAGCAGACAGAACAGGTGACCCTAAACTGACTAGCTAGGTATTCCATCCTATTTAGGTTATATTGAGTATTAAGCTGAGTGACCACAAGGGTCAAATTCTCTCTTGCTCTTCTTCAATGGCCAGCATCAGAGGAGGACTTAGTCCATTTTGTCTTTGATCATGATCCATGAGTTCCTAAATCCAGTTCAAGGATCCGGCTGCTGAATCTGCTTCACATCTGCTTCTGAGCTTTGTCACAGGATTGCAAGTTATACTAAGTAAGTTTGCTAAACGACACCAAATTGAGAGTATCTGTTTATTCCCTTGAAGGTAAAGAGGCACTGCAGAGTTCTTGACAGACTAGAGGGCTGAGCCGTCACCAACCACGTGAACAAGGGCAAGTGCCAGATTTTACATCTGGGACAGGGCAGCCCTGGATGTACTTATAGATGGGGAAAAAAGAAGCTGGAGAGAAGGCTCATGGAGAAGCATTTGGGGGTTGATGGCAAGTTGAACATGAGTCAGCAGTGTGTCCTGGCAGCCAAAACAGCCATCCATGTCCTGGAATGCATCAGGCACTGCATTGTTAGTCCATCAGGGGAGGTGATAGACCCCCCTCTGCTCTGCACTGGTAAGGCCTTACCTCTTATATTGTGTGCAGTTTTGGGCATGACAATGTAGGAGGGATGCGAAGCTGTTAGAGAGCATCCAGAGGAGAGCCACAAAGATGGCTCTATATTCCTCTGAAGAAGAAGTTATATGAGGAACAGCTAAAGTCACTTGGTTTGTTCAGCCTGGAGAAGAGGAGACTTGAGGGGAGACCTCATTGTAATTTACAGCTTCCTCATGAGGGGAAGTGGTGGGACAGGAGATGATCTCTTCTCTCTGGTGACCAGCAACAGGGCCCAAGGGAACAGTAAGAAGCTCTGCCAGGGTAGATTTAGGTTGGAAAAAGTTTTTATTAGGAAAAAGTTCTTCACCCAGAGAGTGGTGGAACACTGCAACACGTTCCCTAGGGAAGTTATTACAACATCAAACTTCACAGAATTCAAGCAGCAGTTGGACAAGATCTTCAAGCAAAAAGTGCATATTTGGGGGTTGTCCTGTGCATAGACAAGAGTTGTCCATGAGAGGTCCATACTGGGACCAGTGCTGCTTAATATCTTCATCAATGATGAGTGAAGTGATGGAGTGCACCCTCAGTAAATTCACAGATGGCACCAAGCTGAGTGATACAGTTGACTTGTCTGAGGAACAGGATTCCATCCAGAGGAACCTGGACAAGCTTGAGAAGTGGGCCTATGTGAATCTTATTAAGTTCAACAAGGCCAAATGCAAGGTCCTACACCTGGGTAAGGGCAATCCTTGATATCAGTACAGGTAGGGAGTTGATGTGATTCAGAGTAGCCCTATGGAGAGTGACCTGGGGGTACTGGTGCATGAAAAGCTTGACATAAGCCTACAATGTGCACTTGCAGCCCAGAAGGCCAACTGAATCCTGGCTGCATCAAAAGATCTAGGAAGACCGTATTGCTGCCTATCAGTACTTAAAGGGAGCCTATAAGAAAGATGGAGACAGTCTTTTTAGAAGGTCCTGTTGAGACAGGACAAGAGGTAATGGCTTTAAACTGAAGGAGTGGATATTTAGACTGGATATAAGGGGAAAGCTTTTTAAAATGAGGGTGGTGAAACATTAGAACAGGTTGCCTAGAGAGGTGGTCGATACACCATTGTCGTGGTTGGAGGCTTGTTACCTGACCCTAACCCACGGCAGTTAAAGAGAGGCTTCTGGACTGGAAAGTAAGAACTAAAATTGCTTTAATAATAGTAACAATAATAAATGAAACATATATAAACATATACAGGACCCAAATACCGAACCATCCCGGTGCCAGATCTCAGTTTCTCTCCATCCCGGTATTGACTCACGTGTGCAGCCCAGCACGAGCCCACAGCACAGACACGCAGTTCTCCCTCAGTTCAAGAAGTCCCCGGTAGCAGCTTCACGTGTGTCACAGGTAGCCCCCATCACAGCAGTACCAACCAAGTTCCCTGCACAGACCAAATCCAGCCTGTCACAGGTCCCAACACACTCTAAATCCCAGCCCCCCACCCAGGGTCCCTACTTAAGATTCAGGAATTTCAGGTTTCTTAAAGGGGCAGGTCAGTTTAGCAAGTATCTCTGGCAAGGTGTGTGGGGGGAAGCTGATACTGAATATCATGTATATGGGATGGAATACCTTTTAGAAAATAAAGTCACTGAACAGAATTAATTCTGTTCTAACCCAAACCATAACAACCATCCTTGGAAACAGTCAAGGTCAGGTTGGACAGAGCTCTGACAAACCTGATCTAGCTACAGGTGTCCTTGCTCACAGCAGGGGGGGTTGGCTAGCTGACCTCTAAATTTCTCTTCCAACTCTAACTTTTTTATGATTCTATGGTGATGTTGACTTTTCATGCTCTGAAAACTCAGAGATAATCTACAGTGAAGACATAGTTAAGAGTAGAATTTCTCTGATTTCTTTTGTAACAGAAACATACTTTCAGAACAAGGCAAGCTGAAAGAACAAAGCTCTCAGCATTTCGTTAGTTTTTTTGCAGTAACTTTTCAAACACCCAGTAGTACTCTTACAGAATTGCAACTGCTCATGTCCTATGACCATTATCAGATCAGAAATATGAACATTCTCACTATGAAGTTTTTTCTCTAGAGCCAGCATCTTTCTGTAAGGTTTCTGAATTCTACAGCCTGAAGAAATAACAATTACCTGTAGTATCTACAGTGTATGCAAAAGAACCAAGATGTTTCAGTAGAAGTTAATGCTACAGTCAGTTTGTTAGAGACAGATTCCCTTTCCAAACTGCAGAGTAGTGATTGTGACCTTCTGGAAATGACTCACTATCACATCAGACAAGGAGAAAGAATATTTCTTTTAAGCTTTCAGGATGTGTTAGATAGTACATTTCATAAGCACAGAGACCTGCTGAATCAGAAGGGGCAGCTGACAAACATAATACTGAAGTCAGAGAATCTAATGACAAATACAATGCACCTGCGACCGAAGGTGTTATTACCATACAGTCTTGAGAAACATTGCCAATTCTTGGATTTTTCTTTTTACTTCCCCCCCCCCCTTTTTTTTAATTTTTGTCTTGAAGAGAGCAGTGACAAGAATATGATACCATTAGTACAAACTGTCTTTTTTGAACAGGTCATCTTTCTGTTGGAAGTCCATCTCTAATTTTGATTTCTTTGGACTAGTGCTCCAACAATAGTCAATCCCAGCCATGGAATTCCACTGACTACCTAATAAAACATAATTTAAATCAATAATAATAAACTCAGCTTATTTAAGCTTCTAGATGGTGGATATCCTGAGCAATTCTGAATTTTCAACAAGTATGTATCAGTTCTCCATTTCTTTTTTTAAAACAAAATTCATAAATCTCATTCTTTTCAGAAGGTGCATATGTATATCTTACCACATTATAAATATTAAAATATACCTCAGACTTGATGAATTAATATTTTCAATTTCAGCATAAACAATTACATTGCAAACATTGAAACCCAGAATACTAAAGAATCTGGTAGTAGTGTCTGTATCTTTCTTTCTTATAGTTACACAAAATTAAAAAATTATTTTGGTATTGAACTTTCTCAGTAACAAAACCCTCTGCATTTAAGCTTTCAGTAAAAGTTTGCTTCAGTTTTTATTTCTACCATCTTACCTATTCTTTCAGTCCTTTGGAGAAGTACTGATAGATTTTGTTATCTCTATTTCCTTCCAAGTGAAAAGACTCTGTTAATATAAAGAATGTAGAACAGAAGAAAACCATACTCCCCTTCAAGAAAGTGCTTGATGTGCTCAATTCTGGACCTGCTGAAGCAATATTAAGCTCACTGTCATCAGTAGTCCATCTTCCACATGGAATATATTTTACTGTTTCGTGTCTATTAATCCAAACCCAGAATAATTCAAGGTAGGGAGCAATTTTAATTCTCTGAAAGAACAAAAGAACATTTCAAAAAGGTACTCACCAATCTAACATATCTTTGCCTTAGATGCCCTAACTTTTAGAGGCTAACATCAACCCATGAGTTTTCTCAATTTTACTCTTCCAATTCTCTCTTTCATCCTACTTGATAAGAGTGAGAGAGTCACTGGGTGGTGTTTATTCTCTGTCTGGCTTTATACTACGACAGAACCTCTGCCTGTAAGTTTTGTGGTCATTCAAGTACATTATTGTTTGCATGTTCAAGCATATAGAAACTGTATAGATTCATAGAATGGCCAGGTTGGAAGGGACCTTAAAGATCATCCAGTTCCAACCCGCCCCGCACCCCATGGGCAGGGATGTATGCTCCTGTGTATTTAGCTTTTCCTGTGTTTTTCCTCCAGAATCAAAAAGATAACACAGAAAGATAAATTCATATAAGGACATTGTTTATTAGTATTTATAAATGTATTAATACAGTAATATTTATTTAACAATTTTTTATTCACATCAAGGTTGATTTTAAATTGTACTTCCTCTGCATCACAAATGAGCCACATATTAAAACAAATAAAGAATGTATTTCTAGTAAACCACCTGTTCTCTGATTATCTATCTGTTGCACTTCATCCTAAGGTTGTTAAAAAGCGGCATGTAGATGTCAGAAAACAGCCAAGTATGTCCCAAATTTGTCATACAATGCACAGCAGCCCAAGAAATACAGAACACCCAGAGAGAAAAAAAAAAAAAAAAAAAAAGATAAAGATGTTGCTGAAGGATCTGGTACACAATGAAACATCCAGAGAAGAAAAGACCTGTCTCTCAGAGTGTAGTTCCATTTTATAAAGCCTGAAACATCAGTTAAAGTTGTGTGTGTTATCCTAATCTCTTATTTGAAGAGAAATGCTTTGACATAAGTCTCCCTTAGTTGACTTTACCAAATACATTATTGATCAAAGTAAAGCTATCCTTTAACTTTACTGTACTCAGGATTCATGACACATTTGATTTACAATCCTCATAAAAACCATCACTATCTTTTGCCTTTTCAGATCTTTGTTCTTGCTCCTGCATTGCTCCTGTCACTTCTAACTCCAAGAGTTGTCATGCAGTGTTGGCATGATGAAACTTGCTACTAAACATTTTTTTTAAAAAAAGAAGCTGTTCAGGAAAACCACAGAAACCCATCAGTAACAGCACCCAAGCTGGAAGTCTTAGGCAATCCAGATGGTAGATGTACCTGGACAGCAATCTAGTTTTAACTAGTGAATGACAGCATGCTATCACACCAGTCCTTACTACGAAAACAGAAAGATGCCCAATGCAAGGCAAGAATACGTTGTACTACTACTTAAACTGGCCATTTATACAACAACCTAACTATGGTTTCAGGACTACTGGACTATTTAAAACAAAAAAACAAAACAAAGAAACAAATTGTTGTGTTGTTCCTTAAATACTGTTACTTATGAGATAACTTGAGAATTATTGTTGAATTATATTGAATTATTTTTCCAGGTGAACTTTACGTAGGAGGCTTTAAGATATTTGTTATTATGTAATCTTTATTTTAATTTAATTGTGTAAATTACTGGTGGTTTGAAAGTGCCATAGAACACTCTTTAAGTTGTGGAATTAAAAGAAGAGCCAAGAGTAGAACTTAGGTAGACTTTGTGAAGAGAAAATAGTAAAAAACATTTATATATTTAGCATAAAATCAAAAACCCTCTAGTTAAAGGTCTGGTGTGGTTTGGTTTTGGTGGTTTTTTTTAGTTTTATGGTTTTTTTAGATGTATGAGAAAATTTGGACAAAAAATTCTTACTTTTATAATATTTTACAATAATACAGATATATTTTCTCTCATCAAATATTGCAGTACCTCTTGAACAAAAGTGTGATCAAAGATACATCCACCCTGAGTAAAACCTACACCCTGCCTGAACAATTTCCTCTTCTCTCCAGAGACATCTAAAACTGTTTGAAGTTAAAATTATTTGCAGATAGCTCTGAAATTATGTGTAATCTTCGAGTGAGGCTATTACACTTTTTGGCTCACTTCATTCACCAAGAGTTTGTCATCCAAATGTTATTAAGGAAAGATATTTCTAAATTAAGATCTGAATTCATAACTTGATCAAATAGTTAAAAGCATATTGAACTTTTAAAACCAGCTACTGCTCAAGAAAACATTGATTGATACTAAGATTATATTAATATTCCTTTAAAATATAAAGCATTAGACAAAAGAACCAGCTTATTTTATCTACAAAATATGCAGTTTATACTCCAAAAGGAAATTAAGCAGATCACTAAAAGACACATAGGAAAAGCCATCTGTGCACATAAGGATTTTTTCATTTAAGTGATCACAAAAATGACAGACACTGAAATGTCTTTTTACACTTAGGAATTGTCACAGACATGTTCAATCATGCTCTGCAATACTGAACAACGCATTCATTTTTATATGACCCAGTAAGATCTATGGCTTGTGTTTAGTGCTCATTTTAAAAGGTACTAAAACAGAACCAACCTTTGTACATAAGATGAAGTAGTAGTTTAGGAAGAAAATGTGATCAAATGGCAGCAAAAGAGGGCCTTTGTTAACCAAAACGTGATAAGAAAAATACTTCAACAATAAGTGAGATATCAGTTTGTCAAAATTAATTTATAAGAACTGTTGAACTGGAACTTCATGTATGACTGATAGTAAATACGACAACGTTTAGGGAAATAGTGTTTTCTATTAAATTGTTAGAAATATGTGAGAAATTTCATTGCTTATTCAACTTCATCAGATATATTAAATAAATTGCAGAATTTTCCAAAGTTTCCTAAGCTTGCTTTCCTACTCCTGCTTCTAGTTTGTTATGGCAATTCAGTATAATCTTAGTAAATTTATGATCAATTGGCTATTTCAACCAGACTTGACAGAGAAATAAAGATGCCAAATGAGAACAAAATTCACACAGGTTTTGTAGAGACAGAGCAAGTCCCTGCAGTGGGAAATGCAAGAAAAGTGCAGGCTTCACAAATTATTTGGTAACAGACATTGAAGACACAATAATCCACAAGAGCAGTGCCAGTCTTCTCTCCCCTGGTGGCAGAAGTCAGAACTTTGAGGAACAGCTAGGATTCAGTGAAGAGAAGGGAGGGAAGGAAACCTTAGAGGATGTAGAGCACATATCCATAGGAAGTGGGACTTGCTCAACTGCTTTTGAAACAATATTCCATTTGCTAACATATGAATAAACTACAAGTGACCTTGAGAAAGAAAGCTTTAGGGAAGCAGAAGACATGGAATCTCGTTGCAAAAATGTCCCATAAGAGCTTCATATATCCTGAAGTAACAGAATATATCCAATATAAACAAGTACATTGTTTACTGCTTCTGGCAATGGAGGAAGAATGTTAGGGAAAAAAGTAGTAAAACTTCAGAGAAACTAATCTATATTGCTATGTCATTTGCAATAGCCTCTCACTGTAATTATTCACTCTGATCTTTGGCACCTAGAAGCTTAGACCGAAGACTGTGCCGAAGATAAAAAGCCAGTTTAAATAAAGCAAAAGAAAATCACATGCACCCTAGTAAAAACCCAAATTCTAACTAAAGGAAAACTATCCATTTACAGACAAAAATCTTACATTGTAACTACTTTGACTTTAAAAAACATTTTTATACCAAGATGAGAATGCAAAGGTTTAGTATCTTCAGTGTTGTAATTACAGAAAAAAAAGAGATAACTAACAATGCTGAAGGCAAATACAAGGCCTTTAAAATAATTATTTCTAAAAAGACACCTTCTGAAATTTTTAAAGGCTTCCTTCCAAATTATTATTCTTCTCAACTAAGCAAAGGAAGAACTGATTTAGGAGAAGGCAATTAACATTGGCACACAAACCAAAATTAATTCCTGAATTGGACTTGCCAAAAAGTTATCAGCAGAGATATTTGGTAGATACTTTCCAACTTTCTACTTCCAATTATACTAATGCCAAATACGCTAGTAATTTAAGAATTTACTAACATAGGAATTGATCCGATAATTCTAAACATCCTTTTTGAACACACAATCATCTATTACAGTTTTATCACAGTAGACTAGTATTCTTAATTGTATTAAATCACACTCAATTGAACAATCATGTATTTCAATGCTAAAACCAAAAATAATAGAAGAAATCTTCCTCTGCCTTGCAAATTTGTTCAGGATATTAATAAATGCAGAAGATCCTTTGAAGGAATAAAATTTCTCCGTTCAGTTTGAAAATAATTTCTATCTTTTTTTAATTGAAATCAGATTTTTTATTCCGTTTAGGTAGAAGCAAACATTGTGACTCTATCATTATCAACTGGCACAGTTTATGGTAAGATTTTTTACTGTATTTTCATAGAGGTAGATTGGAGACTGATTGAAAGCAATGTCACACATATATTGTTTGCTCTGCAGCAGCAGCATGCGTGACACACATCTAGAGAAAGTCTATCCCAAGCTGTCTGCCATTTCAATGGTTTCCCTGCTGTAATCCTCTTATCATTTACTTTCTCTCTCTTAATTACTTCACTACATTTTTTTAACTCTCACTCTCCTCCCAACACAGAAAGTGAGCCGAAACTGTCTCTGTATGTAGTAGACAGATCCAAATCTTTCCTAACACAATTGCTCCCTCATTGATTGCTCTTCAGTAATATGTATGTGACACAGAACCACAGAATGTTAGGAGTTGGAAGGGACACCGAAAGATCATCTAGTCCAACCCCCCTGCCACAGCAGGATTCCCTAGACCAGGTCACACAGAAGTGCGTCCAGATGGCTTTTGAATACCTCCATAGAAGGAGACTCCCTAGCCTCTCTGGGCACTCTGTTCCAGTGCTCTGGCACCCTCACTGTAAAAAAAATTTCTACACATATTTACATATAAAAGTCTGTATTTAACGACATTTATTTGTACTTAAAGTTGCATATATATAACACAGAGCATTATATCATTTAATAGGTAAAACTAAATTTGTAACTACTAAAACCAGAAACAGATTTTCATTGATTTTGGTGTCTTGAACTGTCAAGCACTCAGAAAATTGTCAAGCGTTCAGTCGTATGCCTCTGTTTGTAAGAAAAGATGAATCAAATCACAGCTCGAAGCCTGAATTCACAGAATCACAGAATGTTAGGAGTTGGAAGGGACCTCGAAAGATCATCTAGTCCAAACCCCCTGACAGAGCAGGATTCCTCAGACCAGGTCACACAGAAGTGCATCCAGATGGGTCTTGAATACCTCCAGAGAAGGAGACCCCACAACCTCTCTGGGCAGTTTGTGCCAATTCTCTGGTACCAGTGCCTGATGTGAATACAAATGCACCCCCACTGTGAAAATTTTTTTTCTTTTATTCACATGACACTTCCTATACTTCAGCTTACAGACATTGTCCCTTGTCCTGTCACTAGACTCCTCTGAGAAAAGCCTGACCCCATCCCTCTGACACCCACCTTCCCAGAAGCATCACATCCTGAATGAACCATGGTAACAGGGGCAAGGTTAGATTTAGCTGGTTTGGCTACAGCTAAAAATATCCTTTACCCTGTTAGTGACTTCTTCCCTCTAGGCAGAGGAGCAAACAGATGCTCAGCCTGATACAAGAACCTTTTACCAAGCACAGACATTTCAATGTCACCATGGTTCAAAACATACTAAGCCTTTGAGTCTCTTTAGTCCCCTGCTTTAAACTTCCTGCTCCTCACACAGAGATTTACCAGTTTCTCTCACTCATCTCACTGGTGAGCAGCTCTGGTGCCAGCATGATCCTCTGTGGGTCACTCCAAAATGGTGCACAGGGAGGTTTCACAAACTGAGGGAACCTTTAGGGTTCCTTGTCATGACTCATTTTCATAGGTCACTCTCTTGTGAGGGGAACAATAGGCCCAATATGGCAATCTGACCCACTTCTTAGGGGAGTCTGCTGCCTCCCCGGGGCTCAGATTGAAGAGAAAACTTTCTACCCTGGTATGGCCCTCAGATTATTATCTATTATTGTTCTTACATGTAGGAAGATATGAAGTTGCAATAAGAAGTCCAAGAGCAATCAAGAGAGACTTCAGTGCTATAAGATGACTGATTAAGGATCAGAAGCACAGTTAGTGTTCTTCTCCCTCCGTCCAGTTGTAGAGAATGCTGAGGGGAGAAACAGGAAGAGCTGGACTTGCGTTGCTGTTACCTTCATGAGTGCTATTCTTTTTTTAAAGTGTCATCTCTTAAGGGCACAGGATGAGGCAATTCCAAAGTGCAGGAAGTCAGGCAAGTGAAGCAGAAGGTTGGCTTGTATGAGCAGGGTTCTTCTAGAACTTAGGTGGAAAAGGAAAGTGGAGGTCAAGGACAATAGGAAGGGCTTCTTCAAATACATTGCCCAAAAAACGAATACTAGAGGCAATGTAGACCTCCTGCTGAATGAGGTGGGTGCCTTGGTGACAGAAGATACAAAGAAGGTGGAGTTACTGAATGCTTTCTTTGTCTCTGTCTAAACTCTTGGAGACTGTGCTCAGGAGCTTCAGACCCCTGAGCCCCCACATGATGTTAGGATACTGGAGGAGTTCTTCTCAGTTGAGGAGGACTGGGTTAGGGAACAGCTAAGCCATCTGGACAGCCATAAATCCATGGGTCCTGATGGGATGCACCCACGGGTGCTGAGGGAGCTGGCAGAAGTCCTTGCCAGGTCCCTGTCCATCATCTTTAATAAGTCCTGGGGAACAGGAGAGGTGCCTGGGGGTTGGAGGAAGGCAAATGTCACTCCATTCTTCAAAAAGGGCAAGAAGGAGGAGCCAGGTAACTCTAGACCAGTCAGCCTCACCTCCATCCCTGAAAAGGTGTTGGAACACTTTATCCTTGACTCTGTCTCTAGGTATTTCAAGGATAAGGGGGTCATTGGGAGCAGTCAGCATGGGTTTACCAAGGGGAAGTCAGGATTGACCAACCTGATAGCCTTTGATGAGGACATAACCAGGTGGATAGATGAGGGTAGGGCAGTG
>VWZX01000653.1:19619-32254 GCA_013399015.1 Galbula dea
GTTGGAGAGCAGTGAAGGGGAGAGGGATCTGGAGGTCCTGGTGGATGGAAGAATGACCATGAGGCAGCAGTGTGCTCTTGTGGTCAGGAGGGCTAATGGGATTCTGGGGTGTATTAGAAGGGCTGTGGTTAGTAGGTCAAGAGAGGTTCTTCTTCCACTTTACTCTACCCTGGTGAGGCCGCATCTGGAGTCTTGTGTACTGTTCTGGGCCCCTCAGTTTAAGAAGGGTAGGGAACTGCTGGAAAGAGTCCAACACAGAGCCACCAAGATGGTTAAGGGAGTGGAACATCTTCCTTCTGAGGAAAGGCTGAGGGAGCTGGGTCTCTTTAGCTTGGAGAAGAGGAGGCTAAGGGGTGACTTCATCTATGCTTTTAAATATGTGAAGGGTGTGTGTCAGGAGTATGGGGTCAGGCTCTTCTCAGTGGAGCCCAGTGACAGGACAAGAGGCAATGGCTGTAAGCTGAACCATAGGAGATTCCATGTGAATGCATGTAGAAATTTTTTCCCAGTTCACGTGCCAGAGTACTGGAACAGAGTGCCCAGAGAGGCTGTGGAGTCGAAAGCCATCTGGACGCGCTTCTTTGTGACCTGGTGTAGGGAATCCTGCTGTGGCAGGGGGGTTGGACTAGATGATCTTTCGGTGTCCCTTCCAACTCCTCACATTCTGTGATTCTGTGACAGTTGACACAAGAGGGCTACTGAGATACTGTTTACCACTGCAAGGAGAATATAACAAGGTCAAAGCTTGATTAGAGTTCAAGCTGGCCAGCACTGTGAAGGACAAGAATATTTTTAACTATGTTTTTGAAATATGTTAACAGCCAAAGGAGGATCAGAGATAACATTGGTTTGTTACTTGATGAGGTCAGTCACCTCAGAAATAGAAAGACAAAGCAGAGATGTTTAATGCTTTTATTACTCTCTCTTCAACCTTGTGATGCCTGGAGCCCTGTACTGGAAGGCCATGATCAAAGTGATGATAAAATCTGAACTTGTTTGAGACTTGCTCCATCAGCCAGATGTGTATAAATCTATGAAGCCCAATAGGAGTCATCCTAGGGTACTGAAAGAATTCAAAGTATATTGACTGCAGTGGTAAAGGGCTGCAATATTTTTGCATGCTGAACAAAGTATTGCAGTCCATTCTCATAACTGATCTATCAAAATAATCACAACAGAAATTATGTAAAGCTATGTAATTTGGGCAACCTTTTCCCCTCTGATCTTCAGAAAAGTTTTACGATTTGTAGTAATTCAAAGCTGAAACATAACATAGATCATTCAGGTAGTGAATAAGGCAATATCACTAATGACTCTAAACGACTTAAACCTTTCAAGTGCTCCTGACATTAGCAAGTAATTTCCAGGAGACTATTTCCAAAGAATTTAAGTACTATAACAAAAACTACTTTGCTTTAATAAATGCTTTATTCAGGTAAAAAACCCCAGAAGCAACACAACCTGAAGAAAGAATAGTGTAACCTGGTGACCTAGTAAAGGTCATCTTTATCATCTGTGACACTATAAGGTTTAGAGAAACAGAGAAGTAGTTTTCCTTCCTTCTGGAAATATGCTATGCAGCACGTGAATATCTAAAAACATAGTGGAGGGAAAAGCCACTAAAAATTGGGGGATGGAAATTACTCTTTATGATGCATAAGACACATATGGCAGTTGAAACAAATCTGTAAAAGGTAGTTTCTCTGCTTCGTCAATAATGAAAGACTGAAAAGCCAGGACGCATTCTAGTATTTTAATTAGATAAGATTTTTTTTTAGTTCTAACTACACACTGAACTTTATCAGATGCATATTTCAAAAAGAATTTTTAAAATTTCCATCCCTTAGTTGAGCTATTTTGTTAACTTCACATGTAGTTTGTAAACATTGCACTTGTCTTAAGTTTTAATGGCATCTTG
The DNA here is from genome assembly GCA_013399015.1 of Galbula dea. Taxonomy (NCBI): domain Eukaryota; kingdom Metazoa; phylum Chordata; class Aves; order Piciformes; family Galbulidae; genus Galbula; species Galbula dea. The sequence goes on from VWZX01000653.1 coordinate 21,538, forward strand.
TCAATATTCAGATTTCCATAATGGATCAATCAACTTTTTTTTAATTAACTCTGAGGAAAATATGGTAATCATAATTTTAATGACTGACTAAACAATAATTTATGCTGTTAGTTATGATAGTTTAATCATGAAGAATAACGGGGAGAAATACATGTGGCTGTTCATTGATTTCTAACCCTGTTCCCTTTATGTGCCTCACCAGTACTTTGACTATTACTATTTAAAGAATTTCATGTGCCACAGTAAGAAAGTAAAATCAATTAAACATATAACTCAATAATATTAATGTAAGAAAGTAAGACACTGAATGTGCAGAAGGAAATTAATACTTTTCTTTAAAAACAAACAAACAAGAAACCCCCAACAACAGCAACAACAAAGCTGCAGCCTGGAGCTTACAATGTCAGTATCAAACAAAGTCTATTAATTTTCAGCATGTTACTGCCTAGCAAAATACAATTGCCCTATCATATTGCCTGGTATCGAAGGGAAGATTTCAAAAAAGAACATAAATCATCTATATTGGCAGTTGAAAAGTTGAAAAAGAAACATCACAAAGATGATTGCTAGAGACTTGGGAAACAAATGATAATTTCAGAGGATTTGGAAACACTTGGAAGAGTAAATGGAAAGAGGTTTTGAAAAGTGCTGATGGGAATTCATCAAGTTATATAAACTACATCTATTCCCCCTGATTTGATAGCACTACAAGGAAACGACATATGAAAAGAATATCCCTTTAAAAGAGGAAGAAAATGCTGACAGCAGCACATATGGGGCTCTATGAAGCACTTTTATCTTTTAGCATCAAACATGCATGGAAGATAATTTAGTACATAACAGATAGCTTGTTCATTGTGAAAACACTTTACATTTAGAAATACTCTCAAATCAGAAACAAATCTAAACCTTTCAAGGCTACAAAGAGTCTCAAATTTTGCAGTGGGTTATCTCTAATTTTGTAATGGTTTGAAAGAAAAGTAGATTCAAAAACGTGTATTTAAGCTGCTCCAGCAGCTGATATTTGATATACTCCAGCACTGATATTTGGACCAGTCTCTAAAGGAAGAAAGCTGGTATTTGCGTCTCATCTTGAGCAAGTCAAACGTATAGAATCAAATTGTAATCTCTTCAAATCTCAGAAAAAAGTCATAAGTTATATCATGATATCTGCTATAGTAAAATGCAAGTATATTAAAACTAAAACAAATATACTATTAAGTGTCAGAAAGTATGTTCTATATTACCTGAGGAACCTGAGCATACACAATGGGGACCCAATAAAGTGTATCTAAGAATCTAGACAGAATCAGATAAAGTAGCTGACAAGCCACCCTCCATGATATTTCAGAAGTGATGGCAGTTAGATGAAGTCCTGGTGACTCCAAAAAGGAAATATTTCACCTATTTTTAAAAAAGGTAGAAAGAAGGACTCTGGAAACTACTGACCTGTAAACCTCACCTCTGTGCCTGGGAATATCATAGAACAGATCCTCCTAGAAGCTGTGCTAAGGCACATGGAAGACAGAGAGGTGATTTGAGACAGCTAGTACGCCTTCACCAAAGGCAAGTCCTGCTTGACGAACCCAGTAGCCTTCTATAATGGAGTTACTACATCACTGGGCAGCAGAAGAGCTACAGAGGTCATCTGTCTGGACTTGTGTAAGGCCTTGACACAGTTTCACACAACATCCTTCTCTCTAAATTGGAGAGATATAGATTTGATGGGTGAACTGTTCAATTAAAGAAGAATTACCTGGATGATCATATCCAGAGGGTATTGGCCAATGGCTCAATGACCAGGTGGAGATCTGTAATAAATGGTGTCCATCAGGGGTCCATACTGGGACAAGTGCTGTTTAATACCTTTATCAATGACATAAATAGTGGGATGGAGTGCACCTTCAGCAAGCTTGCAGATGACACCAAACTGAATGGTGTGGTTGACATGACACAAGGATGGGATGCCATCCAGAGGGATATGGACAAGCTTGAGAAGTGGGCCCATACAAATCTCATGAAGTTCAACAATGCCAAGTGCATGGTCCTGCACCTGGCTCAGGGAAATACCTGGTAATAGCACATTCTGGATGATGAAAGGATTAAGAGTAACCCTGCATCAAAGGACTTCAGGGAGCTGGTGGATGAAAAACTGGACATGACCAAGAAATGTACACTCATAGCCCAGAAGGCAAACCCTATCCTGAACTGCACCAAAAGAAGTGTGGCTAACAGGTTGAGCAAGGTGATTCCCCCCATCTATTCCACCTTCATAAGACTCCACATAGAGTACTGCTTTTGACTCTGAGTCTTCAGCACAAAAAGGACATGAACCTGTTGGAGTGGGTCCAGAGGAGGGCTAACAAGAGGATCAGAGTGATGGAACAACTCTCCTATGAAGAAGGGCTAAGAGAGTTGGGGTTGTTCAGCCTGGAGAAGCAAAGGCTCCATGGAGGCCTTACTGTGGCCTTTCAGTACTCAAAAGGGACCTATAAGAAAGACTGGGGCAGTCTTTCTAGCAGGACCTGTTGTAAAAGGAGAAATGGTAATGGTTTTAACCTAAAAGAGGGTAGATTAAAAATAGATATAAGGAAGAAAACTTTTTAAGTAAGGGTGGTAAAGCACTGGAACATGATGCCCAGGGAGGCTGTAGATGTCTCATCCCTGGAAACACTGACGGTCAGGTTGGACAGGGCTCCGAGCAACCTGGTCTAGCTGAAGATATACCTGCTCAGTGCAGGGGCATTAGAATAGATGACCTTTAAATGTTCCTTATAACCTAAAGCATTCTGTGAGTCTGTTCTATGACTCTATGATTCTACTTTAAGTTTTTGAATAGGAGTAGACAGGTTAGTACTCTTTTAAATTACCTGATAGTACTAGTGCAAATGGGGGCTTCTCAAACTCTGGTCTTCAGTTTTTCTTATCACTTCTTTCATCTGAAAAAAGTAAAGTCAGAAATATGACTTTGTTCACCTCCATGAGCCTTTAGAATTAATGCAGGGGGGAAAAAAATCTCTTTGGCAAGGTAAATAGAATTATTTATTTATTTATATTTCACCTAGTAACTATAGTTGAACAAGACATATCTTTCACTTTGAGTAGAAACCAAAGACATGATTCACAGTGGATATTTCATATGTATCTTCTGATTCTTCACTTGAGAACTAATGACTGTGTCTTCAGTTTGCTTACAGTGGTCCTTTGCTGAAAAACGTTACTACCCCTGTTAATGTTTTTTAATGTTTTTTTATTTAAGAAAGGAAATATATACTGATGTTAGTAAAAATTGTAGTTATACATACTTGAGTACTGAAACATTATTACTGCCTACAGCTTGATTATGCTAATTTCATGATTTTAAAATGTTTTAATATTTAATTTCTTTTGCGTGATGTTTTGATTACTGGTTCTAGATTACTGCAGAGCCGCTCTCCAAATGTAGCAAAGAGTTTGCGTATGTAAAATGTAAACACACCATAATATACTTCTGAAAGCCCCTAAAACAACTGAACATTTTCCCTTTTGAAAGGTAGAATTTCTATTCACTCAGAAGTTCTCTTTTTCTTATAATTCTATTCCCTTCACTAAGGTCATGAATTACAGCAGGTGGAAAGTATAAATCCTTTCATCTAACACCTGAGTGAGAGTCCATGTTCCCTGCATAAGCAGATTGCGTGTGCATTACACTAAGTATGACCTTGAGTAAATGAATTAAATCCCAACACAATTCACTTACCAGAGCTTTGATGCCCACACAGACACATCTCAGCTTGAGTACTCACAGTTTATACTGATCTATATATACTGCCATACCAAACTTCAGGAGAAAATTATTCTAGTTCAGTAACTTTTGTACTGTGTTCTAATGGAAACAAGACTTTTTCACACAGCTTAATTTCAAAATGATAAACTGATACAAAATTATAAGCATACTTGATTTTCAACGGATAAAACAATGTAAAGGTTCTGAATTATAAACTTTCTGTTTTCTATAAATTCGTTTATAAATTTATTTTAAAAGTATATGGGGGCTATCTTTTTAATATTCCATTGACAAAGCATTATTAAGTGTTGCATCTGATGTTTAAAGCCTTCAAAATACATCAAATGTTTCATATTTTCAAGAAGAGGATTACTGTATAACAGTAGTTGGAGAGAGACAGCTGAAAAACACTTCCATTCAAGTATTCAATTGTCTTCTGTGTTTGTGTTTTTTTTAAATTTTTTCTTTGTTTGTGTTTTGTTGCTGTTTTTTTTAATATTAGTTGAAAAATCAATTTTTATATACATTGTTGTTAGGGGTTTTTTTTGTTTGATTTGGCTTGAGTGTGTCTGTCTTAGAAAGAATATAGAATCAGACAAATATTTTCTCAACAAAACAGCATGGTTCAAGTACCTAGTTCAGATGAGAGCTAAATCTTTTGACCACATACTTAGATGCCTTAATAACAGGCATTTATCAGTCAAAATATTTGGAGAAAGAGAGAATGATGTTGCAAAATAAAACCCATTAAATTGGCCAATAGGAAACACTAAAAGAGGTTATTTCTGAAATTCCACTGTTATTAAAGATGTGGGGTGCAAACTGAATTGTGACTTTTTGAGCTAAGATCCCGAATCTGCCAACATGTGGCACTTTACTTATTTTTCCAATGTTATATTTTATCTGATAGAATTATCTGAGAGTTCTTTAGTGTAAAATATGAGAGTAGTCTGAGATATAGGGAGAAACTGAGACTTTCTCCCTTCCAATCCCTCTGCTAGGTAAAAGGATAATGTACTGGAAATAGTACAACACCCTAAGGAGTAAGTATCTTAAGTGAACTATCAAAATCCTTTCATATTAAATATAGGAAGAGAGTCTTCCTCATTAGCTTTCCACTCAATAATGAAGTTTCTTCTGATATTGATGTAGAAACTACTAAGAGAGCTAATATAGTGCTAGAAGACGGGCTATCTTTCCTGCATGACACACTTCAGTAACTATAATCACTTTACGTATGTCAGGGAACATTAAATATCCTTTCCAATAATAGGACAAAATTCCAGTATTGTTCTTAAAGAAATCATAATGTTTTTAACCATTTCTCTTCCAGTTCACATGATGAATTTTTTCTCACATAACTAGAATAGGGAAAATAATCAGTTATGCAACTGAAAGTAGAAACCAATGACATGACTCAATAATATAATAAAATATGGCCATATTTGGAAGAGTGCTTCTGTGTTTCTGTCAACTTTGTGCAACATCAAAATTCTCCAAAGATGTGTTCCTTAGGGATAAGAAGTGAGGAGGAAGAAGTAGTTTATCTCTTTTATCCCCACATTAAATTGATGACATTATTTATTAAAATGTCACAGATAAAAAAAACCCCAAACCTTTCACTGTAAATTCTGCTACTAGGATGACATCACAGGGTAAAGTGAGTTATAACCTTAAAGATCTCCAACTATTATCACATCAAAAAGTCACAGCTGAAATTGTGAAAAGCATTGAATACATTTTTCTCATAACGAATTAGGATAGAAGCAATCAAAGTGTTATAATACTCTTTTACTTTTAATGCAAATTCAAATTAAATCACTGTCAGAAGTCTGGCAAGGCCTTCATGCATTGCTTGTAAGGAATAGAGCAGAGGCTTTCTTTCAGGAACAACACTGAAAGAGTTGTGCTTTATTTCTAATTTTTCTAGCAAGTGCATAATGATATTCGGTATTTCATGTCAGGTTTCATCAGTATGTTGGTTCACAGCTGATGCCATCTGATGCTTACATAATTTTTTTCTTGTGAGAAAGACATTTTCAGTAGTCCCTGTTCTTGTGTTTCTTTGAATTGTAGCTCATTCTTCCTGAAAATTAAGGTTACATGATGTTGTACTTAATGCCATACATAATCCTACAATTAAAATACATCCATCAAAAAATTTGACATCCAGAAAAGCACATTGTACTGTTACAGGAAAAAAAAGTGCTTATCCAAACTCTGAAAAAATCTTTCTCAATTTAAAATCCAGAACTTCTTTGCATGGATATTTCAGGCTCATACTTGTCACTCATACAACATAACCTTAACTCCTTAATGAATTATTAATGATGTACAACAGTATAGTAAACTTTCTATTCTAATATCTAAACCAGGTTCTATAGTTGATTTTCAACACTTGTCTGTATTGGTTAATACAAGCACAACTGCTTCATTTTCAGGAGTGTCTTAGTTTGAGTTAGAACAGAACGATCTCTGTTCAATGATTTTATTTTTTGGAGTATTCCATTCCATTTACATCATGTTCAATGCAGCTGAGGACTGGCCCCCTTACTGGATCGCCCTGCCTCAGGCACTAAAGAGAACACCTAAGGCCGCTCGTCCCGTGCTGGCTGGTGCGGATGGGGGGAGGATGTGCGCCCGGGAACCTGGCGGTTTTTTCCCTTTCCTGCCTGCCGGAGCTTGCCGGAGCCTCGGTGGTGATGCAGTTTGGGTTTTGTATATCTTTATATATATTTCATCTGACTTTGTTGTTATTGTTATTGAAGTAGTTTTAGTTTTAACTTCCAATCTGCAAGTTTTTTTTTTCTTTTCTTTGCTGCTTTCTCTCACCCTCTGCCCCTTTCCCACCGTGGGGGGGAAGGGGGGTGAAAAGAGAGATAGTATCTGTCTTCTGGGTTAGCTGCTGTCCCAGCCCCTAACCCACAACAAGGAGGTAAACAAATAAGGTCAGGTAAAAGTCTGGTTTGTAGACAGAGGAAGCAATTCAGACATAGTCTATAGCACACGGTACTGGCATCCTTCAAGTATGCATGCTGTTGTTCTTACTGAAGGACACGTTCCACAAAAAGGTTTAAAAACCTAAAATAGAACACAAAAGAGCAATATAGACACAATTATGAGAACTATATCCCCAAACACCTCCTAGCTCTATAGAACCCAAAGTCTATAATCATACAAGTTTCTCCTAGTAAAACTCCAGACACAAAATTCTGCTACAAAACATAGCTAGAAACAGATTTGTCAGGGTTTGAATAGCCTTTGCTTTTGGTAGATTTTCAGACAACTCCATGAACCTGTAAAAGTCAAGTTAAGTGCCTGACTAGACTAAAAAGCCCCTCAATTTCAAGAAGGGGGCAAAGTGCGTTAAAAATACTTTTCTTCTTTTTCTGTATCTGCTTATGGCGATGACAGCTCTGCAGGCTAAATTCTTGTACAGGGAGCCTATGTGCCCACTAAAGGGCTAACATAACATATAACCTAAAATTTGATGTAGGCCTACAGATGCAGCTGTCATTTGTAAGGTCAGCAGTGTGCCTAATAGCTCAACATTATTATTAGATACTGGTATCCAGAATCTACTATCCTTAGTTATCTATTTTTAACAGGTGAAACCAATGCAATTGGTTCCTTTCAAACTTCACTAAATGCTTATGTAACCCAGTATCTACTGTCACTCCTATTTGCAAGATTTAAAGACCAGAGGTCTTAAAGTTTCTGAATTGGAATATATTATTCCCAGTCTCCTGAAATGCAGCAAACGACTTAACAGAGAATGGTAGAAGCAAGCAAGGAACCAAAAAGATTATGACAGCTAAGTTTTCCTATGAAAACAGACAACATGGTTATTATAGTGAATTACTGTAATGAGAACACTCTCAAGTAAATGTAAGTCTTCTGAGTCACTACAGCAAACTGTAGTTTCTGGAATTTAAGTAGTTCTTACACCCCATAGAAAGACTGACCAGTAAAGCAAAACAAATATTTCATATGCAGTGCAGTCAGAGCAGATAATATGCCTCATTTGTCCATCTGTCCCTTAACACATTTAAAGGGGCTAAAAATATTTTCCACCAGCACAGGACACACGGTTTACTACATTAACCAAATCTGTTCTGCCACAGAAGGCCACAAAGAGACTAAGATTCACATCCTGAAGAGACCATACCCTTCTTGTCAAAAATGATATATATATCCGACACTCTCCAGTTCATACGAGCAATCATGTGACTTACTATATGACTTGTAAAGCCAGGCATTACCAAAAGCTACTCCTTCACTCAAATCTTCAGAGTTTATTCTACCAGAAGTCAAGAAGAGTTCTGATAACACCTTACCAGGGAGCCAGTTCATCTCAAAGATGAGACACTCAAGGTTATGATCTATGCCAAAGGTACCACAACTAAGTCTGTAGCAGCTTTTCTTGTTCAAAGATGACATACTTCTCATCACAGAATCACAGAATCATTACGGTTGGAAAGGACCCTCAAGATCATCTAGTCCAACCAATAGCCCTACACTACTCTTATCCCTAAATCATCCCCTGAAGAACCACATCAATCCTCTTCTTAAAAACCTCCAGGGATGGTGACTCCACCACCTCCCTGGGCAGCCTATTCCAATAACCCACCACTCTTTCAGTAAAGAAATTCTTCCTAATATCTAATTTAAACCTACCCTGGCACAACTTAGAAGATCTTGTCCCAGGTGGGAGATCTCCTCTTATGGGGCAGAAAAAACATATGGCTCCAACATATTTTAACCATTAACCTAGATTAAGAGATAAATGGGCAAATGGGTGCTTGCAGACCATTTACAGCATTCATAGTTTATATAATTTCTATGTTTCAACTCTCATTCAAGCAGTCAGCATAAACCCTTCTTCACCTGCAGGTGCCATTTGGCAATGACACTTCACACCTCAATACTAAGTTATGGCAAAAGTTCTAGAAATCTTCATATTCCCATTTCTCTTCCTACTTGATCCAGAAGTCACTCACTACAAAGCAAATGGTTGGCCTGCCACTACTCCCTGCATACTTAATCCAGATCTGGCAGTTAGCTTGAAACACTGTGAAGACCCCGAAGTCCTTTCTTACATTCCTTCTCCTTCATAGATAAAGGTCTGGCAGTACCTCCATCTGACTGGCTTGCCCTGGAGGGACTCGCCCCCCTTAAGCCTCGCCTAGAGGGACTTGCCACCTGGGGGTCTGCTTTGGAGGGACTTGCCTTCTGCAAGTTAACTCTGGCAGATGGACCCTCCCCAGCTGAACTGAGTGCAGAAAAACCTGGCCTGTCATCATCTGAAGGAGCTGATAAAACTCGGTGATCCGTTTTAGTCTGGTGTTTTTTCCCAGTCACAGGGGGGCAGCATTTGCATCGTTAGTCACAGGTATGGCTGGGGACTTTGCCCTTGAGTGGGGCAATTTGCATTTCTATCGGCTGGGCAGGCGCTGATGGCATTGCCGAGGAAACAGCAGAGGACAGGCTAGACCGGTCTGGCAGGTTTACGTCAGTCTGTGTAGCCGCTTGTAATGTGACCTCTTTGGCTGTAGGGGGCGCTGTCATCACCGCGGCAGCAATGGCGCGGCTTTTGAACAAAAACCCGGCCACGCGGCCACATCGTCTACCCAGGAGAATGAGATTCAGGCCAATGGACACCACATTCACTGCCAATGATACAGTTAAGGGTGAGGGCAGGGGGATATCTTTAGTATAACTGTATATGGAATCCCCTACAGTGAAAGGAACCTCCGAATCGAATTTAAATACAGTAAAGTTAGCAGCTAAACCCACGAGTTGACTCAGATAATATTGAGATGTATTTCTTAACCACAGAGACATAAGCCCACACAGAATAAAAGAAAGGTAGCTAGAGCACATCGTCGGCGACAGGTATATCTAAAATAAACAGTCAGCAGGCGTATAAACCACCCAAGAGAGCAGCAGTAGTTAGGGAACACTGTAAAACACCACCCCTGGATTTTATCAAAAATTGGTTGTACCAACAGCGGTAGCAACAGTGTTTTGACTCTCCCAATCATTATGCAGGTAGTTCAAACTTCCAATCCTTAAAAGACTCTCACAAAAGAAAAAAATTTCTGATAAAATCCCTCACAGTGAGTGAGGAGACCTTACACTTTTTATGTGGTGGGTTTAAAGGCTCTTCCCACCCCCCCACGCAGTTAAAGAGAGACTGCATTGGAAGTTAAAAACTAAAAACAGTTTTACTGATAACAGCAAACATAAATGAAATGAATATAAACATATACAGGATCTAAATACCGAAAACCGCTTCCCCTCTATACAAGTAATTACGTCAGGACCAAGGCTGCAGACAGCTCTGGCTTCTCGGAAAAGAGCCGCAGTATCAGGCAGCCCAAGCAGCTCCACGTGCGTCTCCAGTAGCAGAGGCACCAGCAGCACCCAAGTCCCAGCAGAGAGCGAAGAGAAGAGAGCTTCCTTGTGGCTACAAGTTAAAACAAAAGTCCCGCAGAAAAACCCAGCATTCCCCTGGCTTCCCCCCCCCCGGGGGGGGTTTGCAGTGTCCTTGATTCAGGAATCTCAGGTTTCTTAAAGGGACAGTCCAGGCAAGGTGCGGAGGGGGAAAGCTGATATGGTATTATGTATGTTAATGGAATACTGTTCTAACCCAAACCATAACAATTTGGCCAACCATGATGACATGCAAATACTTGATCTGCAATTGCAATCAAGACATTTTCATGTATATAATTATGTACACACACAAAACTCTGAAAATCAGTCACATTATCTGAGACTAAAATATTACCAGATCTCACAAATTAGGCTCTCTGACATCTGATCAATGACGTATATGTTTTACCAGAAACTTGGCAGAGTCAAATGATTGAAAAGATTTCTGCTGTATGGAGTCAAAATGCACTATACCATTACAGAATCACAGAATCACAGAATCATTAAGGTTGG